>JAPYYV010000359.1:0-34666 GCA_030522625.1 Copidosoma aretas
AAAAAATTAAGAAAAAAAAAAAAAAAAAAAAAAAAAAAACAGAACCCGTCCCTCAAGCCCTAGTTTGCATTAAAAAATGTCTGCAGCAATCCCAATAACTCAATGAAGACATTTCCAATGTGTTTTGTTTAACAAGCGATACAGTCAATTCAGCTGATGGGCTTACAGTGACAGTCAATCCTAATGGAAAGGAAATTGCAGCAATTTAAATTAATTATTGTCAGTGAGAAAAATCATATAACGTTTCTGCGGTCTGTCTAATTGCGGTAAGACGACCAGTTTATTAGCGCTAATTATACATCCTTATAAGTTAAGGTTTGTAAACATCCATCTACATTTAAAGTCACTCAACCAACCAAAATACAAGTTTTTCAAAGACGTATTAGAGCCTATCGATGGCATGCAGTACTTTCCTTTCAGTGAACATGAAGCAGTAGTATCTCCAGACGATGCTCTACAAAATTTTATTATTATTTTCGATGATATAGCATGTGAAAAACAGGATTATGTGAGAGTTTTTTACTGCATGGGACGGCATAAAAATGTGGACTGCTTCTATCTCTGTCAGTCATACGCACAAGTACCAAAACACCTCGTGAGAGATAACGTTAATCTTTTGGCTCCATTTCGACAAAATAAGCTCAATTTGAAACACGTGTATGATGATCATGTTAACTCTGATATATCCTATAGCCCGTTTAAAGATCTATGCTCTAACTGTTAGAATGATGATAAATATGGTTTCGTTGTCATCCACAAAGACAGACGGATAAATAGCGGTCAATATCGCAAAGGTTTCGACAATTTTGCTATAAATATAGGAGCATGTAGCGCAAACTAATCAGTGCACTTTGAAACGTCAAAGTGTCTACATGTACGAGCGAGAAAAAGACGTACTTCATCAACTAGTCAAGGCACTAGAAGCTGTAAAAAAGAAGTATGGATTGTTAAAATTTAAGAAAAATAGTGTTGAAAAGGAGCTGAGTGAAACTTTTAAACTAATCACAGATCCTCTCAAGAAATTAATTACTGAATCGAAAAAAGTGAGCAATAAAATAAACTCTTCTGTGACTTATAATTATTTTGATAAACTATATACGAAACAGCTACCCACCAAACGAGCGAAGAAAGAAAAATATATCGTTTATGATATGATGTTTGAGTCTGCTGTCAGTCCAAGTCATAATAATAATTATGGTAATGATAAAATGAGTATTATTATCCAAAATTGAACTGATGCTGAAAATAAGAACACATCTAACAACATATATTTACAAATAGTTGATAAAAATAAGAAAGATTTATTAGATTTAGTGTACGGGATAAAAAGAGGATGGAATGTACAAGTTTGGAAATTCATCAATAAATTTTAACAACAATGAAATAAAATTAAATGAGTTAAAATATCCTATGAGCGTTGGATTATCGAAACTACTTGTAAAAAAACATCCTGACACAACTCGCGTAACTCAAGATGATTTGGCTAAATATTACACACTCCTGCAAACTTTAAGTGCGCATCGAAAGGTATATAGCAAAAAGGGAATAATTCGAACGCATAATAGTAATAAATTTGATAAAATTATAGCTTCTATGTTTGATCTTCTTGCCAGTAAAAAGGAAGGATCATTGCCGCCTCACTAAAAAATTGCTAGAACAAAGCCGCAAGTGGATCATGTGCATTGGAACGATCCTAATGAGCTAGTTGATCGACCTTTATTACTTGTAGCCGAAAAATCAGCAGGGAATCCAAGTCATGATGATGAGATAATATAGATTATCAAAGAGTTGCGGAAAGAAGGGTATATATATTGATGCATGCATGCATCTGCGTCAGTATCGAAATCAGCATCGACGTGTTCGGACGTAAGCTGGGCAAGACTGAAGGCCGCAGCCGAGGTCCTCCCAGTATTGGATACAAAATTACTGTTGGTGGTCAGTATGATCTAGAT
Organism: Copidosoma aretas; assembly: GCA_030522625.1. Taxonomy (NCBI): domain Eukaryota; kingdom Metazoa; phylum Arthropoda; class Insecta; order Hymenoptera; family Encyrtidae; genus Copidosoma; species Copidosoma aretas. Next base: position 1,953 of record JAPYYV010000359.1, read on the forward strand.
AACAGAAGATTATGCAATGTTGCAGCAGCAATTAACCTAAATAATGCCGTGAATCTTAGCATTTTTCAGAAGGAGAAAAAAGTTATAATGAATGAACAACATAAGCTAAGTGTAATGTTACATAGTTTAAATGACTTATTTATACAGAAAATGGCAAAATTTGAGCAGGAGATAGTTACTGTGAAAAAGGCATTGGCTCAGATCTCCAACATCACTTCAGAAGATAGTTGGAGAAGATGTCACCCGAGCAAGGTACTGTTTGTATTTGTGGTCTTTTATCGAATTTGCGTACAAGACACCAACGAGGATGGATCGTAAGAAGAAAACTGTAGTGGAGTAGCTCCTCAAACGAGCTCATCGAAACTACCCACGTCAAAAGTATGATATACAAGGATTGGATGAAACTTGGCAAACTGATCTAGTTGAAATAGTACCTTATGCTCAAGAAAATAAAGGTTATAGGTACATGCTAACCGTAATCGACATATTTTCAAAGTATGCATGGGCCATACCAGTGAAACGTAAAGCAGGAGATGACGTCACAGCGGCAATCAAATCCATACATAGTCGAGGTCGAGTACCAAAAAATTTGCATACAGATGGAGGTAAAGAGTTTTATAATAAGAGTTTTCAAGATCTAATGGAAAAGTATAAAATCAATCTGTATGCACCATACAGTAACCTCAAAGCATCAATCTGTGAGAGATTTAATCGCACATTGAAAAATAGAATGTCGGTTGAATTTAGTTTGAATGGCAACTATGAATGGCTTGATTTATTGTTAAATTTAATTGCAGTATATATATATCCGAAAATATCGTCCAACAGGCATGAAACCGAAAGATATTACATCGACTGATGAAGCTAAAAGTTTAAAACGCTATTAATGTCAAGAGAAGTCTGATAGAAAAAAGCCAAAATTCAACATTAATGATAAAGTACGTATAAGCCAAGTAAAAAATTGGTTTGAAAAGAGCTACACACCGAATTTGTCAACAGAGATTTTTACAATTGCTAAAGTATCTAAAACATATTCAACTACCTACCATTTGAAAGACTATAAAGATCAGCCTGTATCTGGAGGCTTTTATGAGCCAGAACTTTTAAAGACTAAATATTAAGATGTCTATCTAGTTGAGAAAGTTCTTAAAAATCGTGGTGATCAAATTTTTGTTAAGTAGCTGGGGTTTGAGAACTCACACAATAGTTGGGTTAATAAATCATATATTTAACGCAGAAAATAATATAATAAGAAAGAGAAAGTAGAGGCGGCCCTGACCAACGCCCTTTTCTGTGGGAAGCAACCTATCTTCCATACATTTTCACCTCCATGAACTTTTTCTTTCTTTTTTTACTTGATTTATTGATTCAGACAAATTTATTTATAAAAATATAATATCACAAATAAACAAATTCAAATTTATTATTACCATGGTAAACTATAAATAAAGCTAACTTTTGAACTTTTTTCTTGCAACTCGCTATATAAATCATCATTTTTATCGAGGGCTTTTGAAACACAATCTGGAACGAAGACTTGGAATTCGTCGTTGATGGTGATGACAATCTTGCATCTAAAGCGGGTGTTGACCTTCTTGAGCTTACCCACCATATATTTTCGCTCCTTCTCTAACTCCGATAACTTTATTGTCAGAAGGTAGTTGTTGTTGGCAATTTGGTTTAATGCAGCAAAGTCCATTTTCTAAGACAGAAAGAAAAAATTTATTAGCTCACGTCTATAGCTTACAGTATATAAATGTAAAAGTAGTGACTCACCTCAAAGTAAATATCAATCTCTTGAAGAATATGAAGAGTTAAAGCCTTTGTCTCTTGCTAGGAGGACACGATATGCTCTCTGGCTCGTCCGTTGATGGAATGAGCTCCGCAGGCTGGATATAGGGCTATCCCCTCTCTAGAGGCTTCCCCTACTCCAACACTTCCTTCTTCCATTCGCTGTTGCTCTTTACTTTCTTCTTCTTCCCCCTCTAGGAGCATTTGTAGCAATGCTTCATCCTTCTTATCCATGATGAGTTTATGCCCCCAGGGTAGCGTGTCTGTAGAGTTCGGCAGCAGATGGCGCTTATAATCTTTCGGGCTAAAAGCTATTTTTTTTGTTTTTAGTGTGGACGATGCTTGAAGCGTATATGATTTTGCACACATGTGATTTCAGATTTGTTAAACAAACAGTCTTTATAGTCTTCAAAGCTTATCTTTGTTTTAACAACTGAAGTTTTCACACCTTCTGCTTTTTTAATCAACTTATCGTCTTGTACACGAATACAATACATTTAACTACGGAGGCCGATTAATTCGAGCATAATTTTACCGCGACACTCATCTCTCATGAGACCAATTACTTTTTTGTTTCTACGAGGTAGGTCAAATAGATTATCGTCTGCATAATCTGATGTATCAAAATTATTAATATCTTAACTCATGACTCTGTATATGTCACTGTCTTGAATTTTATAGATCAAACTGTCAGTGTCAGTATATAATAACTTGTACATACCTGAAAAACGTTGCTTCATATACGAATAATGAGAGTCGTATATCAGTGTTTTCGATGTATCGAGTACACTGAGTCCAACGTAGATAGACTTCTTGATCGTTATATCCGTACGTGTAAGCTGTATAGCAACAAGATTTTCAGCGAATATTGTACGACTGTGGAAATTTGGCTTAGCGATGAGAGTCTTGGCACTGTAGCGTCCATGCCACTTATTAAAAAGTTTCACGTCGACTCTTTTCCGCTCATTTTCCATTGTTTTTCTATAAACAGCATTAATCAAGAGCTTGAAGGATATTTTTTCAAACTCGTTTCTGGAATTCTTCCGTTTTTCGGTACTTAAATCAACGTTTAACTTTAACCATGGACTCTGATTGAATTTTAATGCTCTATGAATTTTTTTTAAGATGATTCCATGCTTTTAAGCCTGCTTTAAAGCTCGATAATGAATGATGTAACGATCTTTGTTGTCTAATGTGGTCATGAGTTTCTTTTGCTTTGTACCAGGTGGAGCCATATGTTCAGAATACAATGGTAAGTCTTTGTGTTCATCGTGTAAGCTCCAGGGGTATTCTAAGTCGACTTCTAATATATAGCCGTAAATGTGATTGTCCGGAATCTTGAAAAAAATTAGTTCTGTTGAGATCGCTTACCCATTAAAAGCTGCCAGATGGTAAGGTCTGCATCACTGCTCATCCGTAGAGATTATTTACGTTACAATACATCAAAAAGTTCTCTTCTTCTTCCAGATTATAACCACCAGTCATATATCTGTTGTTAGCTTTAGCGTAGCGGTCGCAGCATTGACTAATGCCACCTCTAATGCCTCTTTTGATAAACAATAGCATGTCTATATCGGTAAGAAGCTCCAATTCAACTTGAGTAAATAATAACATGGTATCCCATGTTAAGCCAGGCGTTGTACAGTAGTAAGCTGGATCAAGTTTGTACGCATCTAAACACGTTGAGCGGAAATTTTCGAAAATATCTGCAAGCAATAACACGTCAGTCTTTAGATACAAATCTGAGTATACACCAAGAGATTGGATGTTAAATGTTTTCCACACATTCACAGCATGATTGTACTCCTCATCAGAGATGTCGCTGTCGGTGAGTTTTCTGTGAAAGTCTTCTTTATGTGGCAGCTGCTCATTTTTCAGCTTATCAAAAGAGCTGGTGTGATCATAAGCGAATACCCCTTTTCCCAATGATAACTTTACCTGATCTTGAGTATAGCCATCCTTAAATTCTCTTGAAGTTATATCGTATTGATCTAGATAAGATGCTAACTTCTCTAACGATGTTGCCATAAATCTGAAGAATTCGATGAATCTGAAGTTAATGTCACTATCATCAATATGCGTTGTAAAAGATATATATTTTTCTTTATTTTCTGCAATAAGCGTGACGCGTCCTTTAGAGTCTGCAACTGTAGCTATTTCTTTTATTATAAAGTCGGAGTCATAACCTGTGAGATTGTGAAATATAACAGATATATATCTTGAATTTTCGTAGTTAATGTTACAACCTTCATGAAAAAAAAAGAAGGTATAGGGAGAAAAATAAATGGTTGTTTCTCACAGATAAGGGCGTATGGTTGAAGCCCTCATCCCTTCTTTTTCTTCTTTCATGAGTATATGCTTCACGGCGTTCAGCTCACGCGCTAAGCAAATTAATGTAAGAATGTTTTTAAAACTTTACACCAAAAATAAATTTATGTAGGAGAAGCCTCCTATTTGAATATCATGTTTCTGCATGGCTTGGAGAGAAAGATGTTTATATTTTGATATAGTCTTAAGATAGCTCCCTCGCGAAAACCTCCGGAATGAAATATGTTCTATTTGATAGATTTTGATACGCTGACTCCAACGGTGTTATTTTTTATACCCCGAGTGTGTCATAAGATATTTCAGCTCAAAGTTGTACTTTTGAACATGAGCTTACATGGTAGAGCATTTAAAAATTAGCTTTACAAGAATTTATAACTCACAATAAAAAACCTGAGCAGACATATTATGATGTACTTGAAGAAAAATCTCTGTTTTTTTCAATTCTGTCCACCAAAATGTTGGTATTGGAGGATGTTGAAAAGATATTACCTCGAAAGAGAGGTAAAAATCTGTTTCATGATTATAAGACAGGAGCTAGTAGAATACCGCCACTACTGTACGTATATATATATATACATATATACATGCACACATAAGTTAAACTCTTCCCCTTGACTAGGGCAGTAGAGAAGAGAGCTACCTTAATCAATCAACATATGAGGCTTTAGTCACAGATGATCAATCATTCATCATTAGAAAAATTATGTTTATCATTTTTCAAAATTCTAATTTTAATCATATCTACTAATATGATTAAGAAAAAGCCTCTGGTAAGGAAGAGTACACATATTTAAAAAAAATTTAAATTAGGTAATTATTTATAGAAAAAAGAAGGGATGAGGGCGCCAACCATACGCCCTCATTCGTGAGAAATAACCATTTTTTTTCTCCCCATACCTTCTTTGTTTTATTTATTTATTTATTAACACTCAAATTGAAACAAAGAATAAAATGTGACATGAATATTTGCAATGTAGCTAATGAAAAACCATAGCTTTTTCATATTATCAAATGAATTATAAATATTATAAAAGATTTAAAAAAAATCATAATTAATGTACTTCAAATCGTTAAATTAACGCATGGAAAAAATTTAATTTTAAGTGTTCTTAACCAAAAGTCTTCAAAACAATTCTGCCCTCAAACAATGCAATTTCAGTATCCACATCATTACAGGAAGTTGAACAATTTGATAATTTAAGATCATTTAATGTTGAACCATCAAATTGTTCAACTTCCTGTAACAATGCTGTAATAAGAATTTCATTCAGAGGAAGAAGAGGTGATGAAACGCGTGGAGTCACAATCAAAGGATTAGATTGTTTTGTGGTTTCAAACGTAGGAGATTGTGGAATGTTCACAGGAGGCTTCGTTTCCTGAAGTTGCTGAGGTAGAGCTTGAACTGTCAGATGATGAGCTGAAACAAAAGTAAGTATTACAAATTGTAGATAAAGGTAAGTATAAGTTTTTTTTTAAATATCTTTGTTCATCCCAAACTAATTCATTGGAATATAAAATTCTTTTACTTACTTATAGGAGGACCAGCCTTTGTTGAACTAGATATTTCAGAAATGTAGCAATCTAAAACATAAAATAAATATAAGTATATGCACATGATTTTATGAATCATAAAATTTCATTAACAAATTAATCATGCCATTGTGATCTAATTTTCTTTTGAGAGATGGGCGAATCGATTTAATTTTGATAAATCAAACTGAAACAAAAAGAAAAGAACGTGGGTAAGTATAAGTTTTATGTCATATTCCTATTAAAAAATTTATGATTTCATTACTAACGATTATCACTTTGCATGTTGGAGTGAATTTTCCAATTTATTTGAAAAGACCATCGTGGTAAAGGAAGATCAATCTCATTTTGTGAAGTGATAGAAATTTCTTGTGGATCATGGAATAAAAAGGATGAGTGCTCATACTCTTTCTACATTTTCTTTTTTTTTTAGTAACTTTTATTTTTTCATCCTTAACTTCATATTCTATTACCCCTTGATTCAGAGTTTGTAGCTTCTTTCTACCTTTTCCTGTCACTGTTTCTCTTTTCTCTGATATAAATTCAATGCTTTTGTCATTACCATCTATGAAATATAAAATTTAATAAAATTTCATTTTTCACAGCATTCTTCATATAATTTTCTCACTCATACGTATTATTTACTTCACATGGTCCAGCAGAATCAAATTGGAGATCTAAGATATCATTGAAAAAATTTTCATCAAAAACATTATTTTCAATAGCATTACCCACATGAACATTTACTTCTTAATCATTCAATATTTGTTTAAGCCAAGCTTTTCCCAATTCTCCTTCTAGAAATTCAGTCTGCATAATTCTGCTATTTTCACCAAGCTCTTCATACGACTCCATATCCAATTAAGTGCCAAAAAGGAAGACCGAATGTCTAAATTAGGATCCATCCTTACTCTTTGAGAATTTAAATAGGAATGTCAGACTGAGTAGGCTTCGCCACTTTTTAGAGGGTTATGATATATAGTTATATAAATATGTATAATATATATATATATAAATTCATATAATTTTTTCAGTGGATACTGGAAATGCATCGTTGTTGTCAACATCACCAGCAGAGCTGTCAAAGAAATCACAACAGTGGCAGCAAAGAACGACGTTGTGGTCCTGGCCGGTAGTAGGAGCATCAGGAAGGTATCAGAGAGCAACATCATGAGCATCGCCGATAGCAGGAGCGCGAGGTAAGTAACAGTAGCGAGAACGACGTCAACGTCGAAGCGATAGCAGAGAGTGACGTTGTGAGCATCGCCAGCAGCAGGAGCACAAGGTAGGTAACAGAAGCAGAGAGGAGCTCTATGAGACACCTGTGAAAACTGCAGAGAAGCGTCGTCATCGTGTAGTGACAAGATTGACAGCATGAACGCACATGAAACTTTTCGAGAGTTCTACAAGCAAAATTACTTGCAGTCAGCAGAACTTGCGCGCGCGCACACACACACACACACACACATACAACACTGTACCACACTGTACATAATGCTTATGAAATTTTCAATCTTCAACGTGCATGAGAATTTTCGATCTGCAAGTAATTTTGCTTGTAGAACTCTCGATGTTCAATAGACACTACAACGGACTTTCTTCAAAACCTACTTTGAGACTTCTCTTACTTACTTACGCCAGAGACAACGATGATGTTCCTGCGCACGTTTACACTGACTGATGGACGATGACGAGGCCTGCTTTTTATACTAATGACTACAACACCAGACACGATAATAATCGCACACACTTTTACGATAAGGATGGCCGTCTCGCGAGCGTGTGATACCCTCACAGGGATGATTCTGAGTGTGATCAGGACGACTAGAACAACGGGCCCCGCAGCACAGATAAGCTCTTGCTGCTTGCTAATCTTGCTCTGCGCCGGCTGCAGCAGCAACATGTCAGCGCGCATATGCTGCAGGCGCGACAAAGACACGCAGTGTTAAAAAAATAAATGTATAGAGATTTATGTCGCTGATGGTACGTAGATTCTAGGGAACTGATGGTAATATAGATTCTACGGAACTGATGGTAACATAGATCTACGTTAACGTTATCATTAGTAGCATAGATCTCCATCTATAGTAAATGCATTCAACTTTAAATAATCTTAATAAAAAGAATTTTATTTCATTTTTGTAATAATTTTTGTGTGTGTAACACGTCCCTTAAAGTCTGCATCCATTTCCTTTATTATGCAGTGAGAGTCAGATAGTAGGGGTGAGGGAGTAGTAGAAATGCAGTATGGGTATAGTAGGAGTGCGGTCAGGGTATAGTAGGGGTGCGGTCAGAGGGGTTTTGAGGCCGCCGCCAGGCCGAAAAACCACTATGGGGGTTCTGGGACAGTGGGCATTCTAGGACAGCTGTCCTAAAATGCCCACTGTCCCAGAAGCTACATAGTTTACCTACTCGTATGATACACTGCAAAAGTGCTAACTCCGAGTGTCATAAACTGTATACAAATGTATGAAAAGAGAGAACGCGAGCAAATAAGTGATAGATAGGAATGGAAGACATTTTCGTAAATAGCATGGCAAATAAAGATAACTACACATAAGATGCAATGAATTTATTCTACAAGAAAAGAAACTTAGAAACTTTAGTATGTTTTAAGTTAAGTTGTTTCTAAACAATATAGAAAATCATTTTTAAAATACGTATGCATGTCTGCATTGAATTGTAAAAATTGTAATTTTTGACCTATCTTGCTTCTCGTCGATGTACATACAGCGTATTTTCTATTTTTTAAAGGTTGTGCTGTCATAAAATTTTTCTGGAATAATTTGTACGAATTTGTATTTATATCTTAAATATGTTGTAATTTCTTTCGAAATTTGTTTACCTCTTTTTTACCAAGATATACGCAAAATTCGGAAAATTCGGAAAATTGCGGTTATGCCGTAACGTCGACTAAAATTATTCCATTTATCCGACTATATATTTATTTACCCTTCAAGGTACCCGTAAAAATTGTTTTTTTTTTTACCTATCTGGCTTTCTGATTGAGATATTTCGTATTTTTAAATATTCCAAGGTGATGTGTGCACAAAACCGAAAATAATTATTTCTGCATACTTGTCATGATTTCCTAAACATGCAATTAATTTTTTCAAAATTTTTCCATATCAATTGGATATGAATACATCCAAAACACTTGAAATAGAGGTTATGTTTTTACATCACAATCACTTCTTCATTTATGCTCCGCGATATGATCGTTTTTTTTCCTTTTACAAAACCCATAAAAATTGTCATCTTGAATTTCGCGTATTTCCAAATAGTATAAGGTTGAGTCATAATAACAACCCGTTCAATTGATAATGGGCATCTGCATCGATCTTCTGGGCCTGCAAAAATTTTTTGGTAATTTTTTGCTGTATTTAAGTAAAGGTAAAAACAAGTCTTTACATGTGTGTATTACACACACATGCGGGCACACTTACACACATTCACGCAGAAATCTACACGTATGCATATACGTACACACAAACACGCTAAGCTCACGCTACACATAATATACTATACATTGACGATGTAAGTATATATGTGGCGGAATCTCAAGCCGAACGGTGAGACTGGACCGGTTATCGATTGACTTCTGTTGCCTAACTTTAAAATTTTTGAAGGAACAAGACGCAATGAAAATCAAATAATTCATCCATTGAACCTTTTATGAATTAAACAATAATAAAATAAAAGGTATGCCTCTAAAACTTTACATTTAAGTTTTCGAAAAAAATTATTCAATTAAGTAAATAAAATAAATAATCCATTAATAATTATGAAAACAAATCAATTTATAAACAGTAAATACGAATAGTAAATTAAAAATAAGTCATAAAACACAGTGTAAGAGGTAGTAAAAGTAATTGTCTTAAAGAGACAGCTCATGGGTAGATGGATATGGTGCTCGGCTCACGTGGAGAAGGTCGTGAGTTTGAACCTTGTGGAAAGTGTGCTTTTTGTTTTTTTTTTTTTTTTGTATGAAAGAATTGAAATTTACTTTCCTTACACATTTTAGAAAAATACTATTCAAAACAAGCAAATAAGAGCAATGAATACTGATCACGAAAGCTCCCAAATGTTATCAAAGAAAATTAGGGCAGCTCCAAAAACGTTCCTACATTGCTGGTCAATTCGGAATCGTACACGGTCCATTGATATTATGTAAAATATATAAGGTGTCTTTTAAAGCAGCTATTATATGAGCCGATGACAGGCCTATTATGTTTTTCGCAATATTTAACGAATTGTTATGTGTGGAGCGTTCAATATTCCAGTCAACAATGTCAATAAATGGACTTAGCTGATTGGTTACCATTAAATATGACAAAAAGCAGGGCAAGCTGGTCATTAATTGATGTCTATTTTGTAGCACACCTCGTTTTATGTATCATCATGTAACAGTCATGACATTAAGTACAAACAGCTAGTAACAAGAACATAAGTCGACATGTTTTTAGTCGTACGAAGTTCTTAGTTATGATGAGTGATAAGACTTAGCCCGTGTGGTTGCTGATTGGTCGTTAACTAGTTTGTTTGAAAATAATCTAGTTCATTAAAAATAGTTATATTTACTTAAAGATCAATAATCTTGCGTAATGTTATTAGAAAGAGTATACTCTTAGGGGCGTATGCACGAAATGCAATGGTTATGTAAAGAAGTGTTAGTTTGAATTAGATATTAAAAAGAAATCAAACATGATCGAATGTTGTGAAATGAGCTACAAAAACGATTCCTTAAAAGGAAACATGATATTTAAAGTTCTAACTGTGTGTTTGTGTTTTTATAACAGCAAAAACGCTACTATAATTCATCGAGCTGTTGAAGGTTATTACTTACAGTAAAAAGATCGAAAACGACTTTTGATACACTTCATTCATAATGTTTACATTAGGATTTTTATCAATGATCAAAAAGGCTTTTTTACGAATACCAATGTTTCTTTTTAAATTATTTTATTAGTTCTTCAGTTATTTTAAAAAAGTGTTATTATATGTACGTTATTAGTCATTTCTTAGAAGTATCTTTACTGATTTCGATAAAATATAGTTCTCTTTTTAAAAAATGTACAACACATTTTTTAAAAGAAGTAAGCCCTGAAAAAATACATATCTTCCTATATTATATATTTTTATGAAGAAAAGTAAGTCCCAGCCCCCCTCCCGCGCTGCCCCCTGCTATCTCCGGCTCCCCCTCGCCATCCCCTTAAAACTTGTACTTACCTATTTATTTTTACGTGATTTTTAAACTAATTTTTTTCCTTCAGCTTCCCCCCGCTTTCCCTCAGCACCCACCTACTCCCCACAGCTCCCGCTCTAATAAGGCTAATAAGGGCCCTCGGTTCTTAGCCTGATAAATACACTATACTCTACTCTACTCTCCACCTCACCCACCCCATAGCTCCCCTTAACCTCCTTATCACCTCCTACTTATTTTTCACTCACTTAACTTCATAATAAGTTCATCGATAGGATTTAATGATTTGGTTTTATTTAGATTACTCTCTTCTACATGTTTTAATATTATAATTATAAAAGGAATTGACACTACGGAAATCTCTCAAATGCTATTCAAAAAATTCGGGGCAGCTCAAAAAACGTTCCCATATTGCTGGTAGAGTCGAAATTGTACATGGTATATCAAATAATGTAAAAAATATAAGGTGTGTTTTGAAGCATTTATTGTAGGAGCGAATGATAGGGCTGTCATGTTTCTCCCAATTTCAAATCAATTGTTAGGTGTGGATTATGTAATATTTATGTTTACAATGTTAATATTTTGCCTTTTTTTTTTTTTTTTTAATATTTCATGTCGAAAAAAGCAGGGCAAGCTAATTGATTGATGTTTATATACTAGCATACCGTGATTTATATAATCATATATAAGCCATGACAATAAGTATAGACAGCTGATCAAAAGATCATAAGTAACTACGTTCTTAGTACTACGATGTTCTTAGTTATCACGAGTGACCTGACTCAGCACATGTTGTTGCAGATCGATTGCTAATCAGTTAATTTCAAAATAATCTAGTTCATCAAAGATAGTCATCTTTACTAACAGAATAACAATCATGCGTAATATTATAGTAAGACACAGTATGCTATAAGAGGCATAATATGCACGAAAAGCAATGATTATTTGAAAAATTGTTTGTTTAAATTTTATTTTAAAAATATATCAATCAAGTTCCAAAGTCGTAAAATAAGCTGAAAAATGATTCTTTAAAAGAATATATGATACATACGGTTTTAATTAATAACGTGTATTTTTTGTCAGCACAGCACAAACGCTACTGTAGTTTATCGATAAATAAAGGTATCTACGTTCAAATTAAAGACCAAAAAGGGCTTGTGATGCATTTTATTCATAATGTTTACATTAAGATTTTAAATAATAATAGAAACACTTTGATTCTTTACAAATACCTATAACATTATGTACATTTTCTAATAATTCTTTAGTTATTATAAAAAAATTGTTGTCCTAATACTAATACCTGTTTAAAAATGAAATTTGTCTGAAGTTTAATGTTGTTCTGTTTATATCTTCAATACATTATTTTAAAATTAAAATTACAATAACTATAAGTATCAAAACAATTAAAAAAGTACACCTGTAAAAAAAAAACTACATTTATATAACAATTTTCAAATATAAATTAAATATTCTAAATTTTATTTACAAATTCTTACAATACATGGAGAAGTAAAATTTTGTTCCCAATAACAAAAAATTAGAATTTACGCAATGAAGATATTCTAAATCGTTGGGAGTCTAAGAAACTGAAAAAAATATTATAAAATTACTAGAAATGATGAAAGCTTTTTGATTAGAATGTTAACAGTTGTATAAAATGAGTAAATAGTGCCAAAAAATGTAATGAGCATAAATGCAATAAATCGGCGGTATAATTATACTAATACAAGTATAAAGATCATCTTACAATAATGTAATATAGATGTGTTAATATTTATTTAAAAATCCTATCATTTCTAGGATATTTGTTATAGCTTTTATAGACATTCTATGAGTATTCAAATTGAATGGTAATTTTTTAAGAAAGAGAAAATTTACGAAAAATTGTAGAAAAATCGTATATAATTATGCTTCTTGAATCAAACTTTTTGTGGTTCACCCAAAAAAAAGGAGGTAGGGTGCGATTGGCAGTCAAAGCAGTTTTTGGCTTAAGTAAAAGAGCTTAAGTAGAAAGTTAAAATTATATATTATTTTTCATGGACTAAATTATAAAATTATGTTGCACATACGTAGCGGAGACTTGCCTACGAAACAGAAAAAATTAAAGGCAGATTCAAAATATTTAGTCAAATTTACATGAAACGACACAAGGATATGTATGTAAACTAGAGGAGGGAAGGGTAGGTATGGATTTGCGTATGAAAAAGGATAGAAAAAGGGGAAAATATATTCACACTTACAAATATCATGATGGGTTTAGATGCAGACACGCCAGGTTATATATGAGAGATAGAGAAAGTTATAGTTAGCCTAGAAACACGTATAAAAAAAGAGGACGAATCTACTTTTCGCACATTATAACAATAAACAACAGTAGATGGCCTTATTCATGCCTAATCAAAGAATTAACGGATTTCATCTATAAAAATCATACAAAATAGCCAAAGAAATTAAAGTTGCACATAAAAAAGTAGAGGATGGAAAATCGTAGCATTCATAAAAATAGCAGCAAAAGAAAATCAATTTAGAGAAATCAAAGATAATTTCACAAACGAAAGGGAGACTTTTGTCAATTATAAAATACTGAAAAACTATATGGTAATCGACAAGTGTATCATTCATAAAATGTTAAAAAAAAAAAAAACAGTTTGGGAAAAATAATGTTAAAAGAAAAACATATAAGTCAGTTCAAATGTTTCTAAATTATGGACTCAAAGCTCTGCAATTAATGAAAAAAAGGATATAAAGCACATATTGCGATGTAAAGAGAATAAAAAAAAATTAATACTATCAGTCAGAAATATAGGATTAAAAGATAATGAAAACTTATGCAGAAGAAAGATGAATAATGTGAATATGTGAGATAATTATGCAGGTAAATATGGCACTGCAGGGTTAAGATTAAACGTTAAATAATATGTTATGCGTTATAAATTGAAATATTATGTGCATGTCAAAGAAAAATTTGTATGTTTAATCAACTACATGTGATTCTCTATTGAAAATGAAGTTAGTAATTATTTAAAGGGATATACTTTTGTATAAGTTATGAAACAATTAAAGCAAATATTGAAGTATATAAAAATCTATATAAAAAATAGGAAAATATTGAAATAAAAATTTACATTTATTGATATATTAGTGGAACGATTTATTGTATTGACTATATTTATTTAAATTTTTAATGAATCTTCATAAGATCACTTTGGTTATCAATGTTTGTACACATACGTGTATTAAAAAATAGATTATTGTATTGATTATTTAGACATATGAGTAACAACATTGAAATATGAGGGTTGGCGCGTAGAGCGCGCAGAGGGCGATGCCCCACTAGTGTATATCTATACATATAATAAATGTGTCAATTTGATTTGCCTAATACTTTCTCATTAATTTCATTACAAAATTAAATTAATATTTTTTTTTACAATAATAATAGAATACATTTATACATTCCAGTAATTGGAAATTGGTGACTCTCTTCGGCCTTTTTCTATGGAAGCAGTTTATTTGTGCACGCTGTAATTTTCTTCAGAAACGTGGAAATTAGAGACCCTTTCCGTTCTATTTCTACACTGAGAAACTGACATAGCAGCATCTGCCACAAAGTATAGTAACTACTGCCATACTTTCATTGTAGTGGAAGTTTAGTAGCGCTGACTACAGAATATAGCAGAATCTGCTATGGTCGGTCTGATGGCGATAGCTGAAGGCCGAGTTCTTCCGAAGTGATCAAAACCTATCTACTAACCACTGTTACATATGGATTAGCTTGCTCTCCTTTTCTGGCCTCTTGCATATTGAAGCAGCTCGCCGTTGAGCATTTGAGCACGCATCCAAGTGCCTTTCAGGTTCTTGAAAACGAGTTTTATGTTGATGACCGTTTGTCAGGGGGTCATACAATTGAAGAAGCTCGGGATAAGGCAGACGAACTCTTGCATTTAATCACCCTTGGGTGCCTGCTATTTCGGAAATGGTCAGCTTACACTCCACTTGTGTTATGCAATATTCCCGAGGACTCACGGGTTAATAACGCCAAGATCTTCCAAGATCACTCTGAAACCATTTCAGTTCTTTGGTTATCTTGGAACCCCACTCTTGACAAATTCATATTTAATTTTTATCTTGATCAAGAGCCCCCCTTATAGACTAAGCGCACTCTTCTAGCTCAAGCAGCCAAATTTTGTGATCCATTAGGATGGCTCTCACCTGCCATCGTGGTTTCCAAGATCCTCTTTCAGTCGCTTTGGTTGCACTAATTAGCTTGGGACGAGCATCTTCCCGATACTATCGCAGAACAGTAGACTAAATGGTTACGGGACGTTTCATTATTAAATAGAATCAGTTTTCCTCGTTGGAATTTATATGTGCCTCGATGCAACATTTTAGAGATTCATCGGCTTGCCGTCACCTCTAAATCAGTATATGCCGCTGTGATTCATTTAAGAACAGTTTTCAATGATAAAGTGCACGTCAACCTCCAGGTAGCCAAAACAAAGATGGCTCCGGTAAAGGTGTTGACTATTCCAAGGTTGGAACTTTGTGCAGTCCAACTGCTCGCCAAAATCACTCAACGTTTCATTGAAAATATTCCAGTCTTAGAAGGTGCTCCCGTCCATTTATGGACTGACTCGCTCGATGTTCTGCATTGGTTGAGATCACCGCCATCCAGATGGCCTATTTTTGTAGCTAACAGGTGCTCAAATGTGCATGATATCATGCCTAATGCCATCTGGCATCACATTATCGGTAAACAGAACCTAGCTGACATCGCTTCGCGAGGTATAACTCCTGGTTTATTGAGTGAGCACAAATTATGGTTTAAGGGTCCGGAAATCCTTCATGAGCGGAATCCTAACTATGCAGAGGTTAAAGTTGAAGTGGTTTAACCAAATCAATCTTCCAACGTTGTAAATACTCCTAGTAAGGGTTTCATTCATTACCTGACTGATCGCTGTTCCAAATGGACCCGACTACTTCGAGCCACAACGTATTGCCTTAGATTTGTTTATCGGTGTCTAACCAAATGCAGTGCTAAGGAGGACAAGTCTTTTATTCCTAGTTTAAATTTAATTGAAATCAGTGTATTTTTAAATCCTTCTACTAGTACTGTGACCCTTGGAGAATTGGAAATGTCTACTCTATATATTGTATATGTTCATCAACAGACTCATTTCTCATCCGATTTGACAGTGATTAATCGAAACTTGAACAAACCTTTATCAGATTGAGAGCCCTTGCCTCATCTTAGTCGATTGAGAAAGTTGGTCCCCATGTTGGATAACAAACTTTTAAGAGTAGGAGGTCGGTTGAGCAACTCCTTGCTAGAACTAGATGCCAAGCACAACATAATTTTATTCGGTCGAGATTGCATAACACTAATGCTTATTGAATATTATCATAAACTTGTCATAGTGGTATTCAAATGACGTTAGCCGCTTTGCGTCGTAAGTTTTGGATTTTAAACGGACATCAGATCGTGAAAGCTGAGTTATCACATTGCTTAAAATGCCGACGTTTTTCAAGTCGACCTCAATTTCAACTGATGTCTGATCTTCCATGTTATCATGATCAACCTACTTCAGCCTTTCAAAGGACTGGGGTTGACTATGCTGGTCCATTCCCAGTAAGACTATCAAAGTATCTAGGTAAAGGCACGCTTAAAGGTTATGTTGCTGTATTTGTTTGTATGGTGACACGCGTCACGCCGTACGCCTGGAGATCGTGAAATATTATACCACTGATTCCTTCATTGCTGCTTTCCATAGGTTTGTCTTGCGACGTAGTTACTCTACCGACTTATACAGTGACCAGGGAACTAATTTCATAGGTGCTGATCTCGAGATAAATAGACTGAGGCGGTCGTTAAGTCATTCTGATTCGTTTACTGATAGTTTGGCTGCTTCCGGAACACAGTGGCACTTCAACCCTCCATCAGCTCCTCACTTTGGGGGTCTGTGGGAAGCTGCTGTCAAACCGACAAAACATCACCTTAAAAGAGTTGTAGGAGAAAAAATTTTGACATTTGTCGAATACTCCACTCTTCTTGCTCGCATTGAAGCATGTTTGAACTCCAGACCTCAGTCACCCTTGACCGACGACCCACAGAATTTAAATTCTCTTACTCCTGCCCATTCTTTATCTTTTCGGCCATCTTATTCAATCCCTGAACCCGATTATTCGTCAGAGAAGTTGTCTACTTTAAAGAGATAGAAGTTGTCTCAATCACTTCAGAATTGCTGGAAGAGATGGTCTAGTGAGTACCTTTCTTTTCTACAAGCTCGATCGAAATGGTTTTCACCGCAACGCTCAATACAAGAAGGTGACCTTGTACTCATTAAAAACGGGCCAAAATCGCCCCGTAAGTGGCCATTAGGTAAAGTCATTGAAACTTTTAAAAATTTAGAGTCGCTTGTTCGAGTCATGAAAGTAAAAACTCCAAGTACAGTTTTAATTAGACCTATCCATAAGCTGATTTTAATGAGACGGGTATCTGAGATCGAACACTCTTCGAATTCATAAATAATTGTATTTAAACTAATGTTTATTTGATTTATAAAAATAATTTTTTTTTTTTCATTCGATTTTGTTTTCCTACTTGAGATTTATACACTTCATTTCATATTTTGTTTATATAGCGTTGTTCAAACTGATGATGACTCTTTTGTTGAAACATAATTTTGAATATAATTAATGTACTTCATCATGATGCCTATTCGTTTGTACTCACATGCATCAACTCGGGGACTATGTATAACATCAGTCTTTGCTACTGATGTCATAAGTTGTTATGTATGACATCGGCACGTATTCTTGATGCCTCGCGCGCGCGTGTGTGTGTGTATGTGGAAATGTATGGACGGATTCCGTTCGCTAATGTACGCATTGTTATGCGTGCGTGTGTGTTATACATATAGTCACCGCTCCCGTGCACTGCCGACCGCGACGGTTCGACATGCGTGCTCGTGAGTCAGTCAGCCTACCACGCTTGAGCCAGACAGTTCTTTACGCTGCTGTCTCTGCTTACATTCTAAAATATAGTTGTACTACTTTGCCGTTACCAGACCGATTTTCCTTTTATAATAAACGTAAAGGCTATAAATAATTCTGCAAGACTTGTTAAATCTGTAAATATCTATTGCATAAAGTTAAAGGTGATTGTACGTGACGAGTTTAAGTGGCACTTGCCTACCCTACTCCTAACCAGCTCTAGACCATACTTTAAATCATACAGCCCGCTTAAAGTTTAATCCTGAACGAAGGTGGATAACTGATTTTCAATCTTATTTGCTTTTGTTTTTGATATCTATCACCGATAAAAAATAGAATTTCAACATCATTGATTTTTTTTTCCGATCTTATCGATTTCGAAAAATTGATTTTTTTAAAAAGTGACTTGTTCCCTAGAAAGCATTGAGAATAACTGAGGATGTGTGTAATAAATAAGTAGAACATGTAAATAAGAAAGCTTTGTGCCAATAGATTGACAGCAGTTTTCAGTTTATTTATTGAGAATATAGACGATAAGTGGACGTAACATAATACAGGAGGCGTAACAGTAGGCAATCATAAAATTCACTGTATTAAATTATCTGATGTCATTGTTTTAGGTGCGGAGGATTTTGAAGACACAAAAAAGCGCAAAAATACTCAGATGAATATAATACAAAAAATATACTGGAAGTATGTATGAAAAAAAATCCTAATTATTCGGAATAAAAAGAGAATGAAAACATATCTGCTTGAATTTTCATCAAAGGCATTAAAAGTTTTAAACAAGTACATGGAATACGGAATGTGGTCGTCAAAAAAAAAAACTTTTTGTGGCACGGAGAAAAAACGACAGGTAGGGTGCCAAGGGCAGATAACGCTGTTTGAGGCTCAAGCAAAAGAGCTAAAGTAGCAAGTTCAAATCAAAGATTTTTTTATGTTCTAAATGATAGTACATTATTGTACATACGTAGTGGAGGAAAGGGTAAGCCTAGAAATAGGCATACAAAAAATGGAATAATTGTACTTTTTTCACACGATAAAAATATATAAGAGCACGTAGCCTTATTTATGCCTAATAAAAGTATTGAGGGGCTTAACCAATACAAATCCTACAAAAAAGAGCTAAGAAGTTAAAGTAGTGTATGAAAAATTAGAAGATAGGAAAAGATAAGACTTACAAACATATGAATAAAGGAAAATAGACTTAAGAAAATCAAAGATAATTTTACAAAGGAAAGGATGACTTTTGTCATTCAGAAAATACAGAAAAACTATATGGTAATTAACAATCTTATCCGCGTAATATATATAAAATAAAGAAAAACAGAGAGAAAAAAATATAGAGTAAAGAAAAACATACATGCGAGTTTTTAAGAGCAGTAATGTAGGTTGTGATATAAGAACGTAGAAGGGACGACAGAAACAGGGTATTAAGTGATGGACTGTAGGCTTTGCAATATTAGAAAAAAAAAAAAATTCATGTATTGCTATGTAAAGAAGAAAAAAAAAGCAGCAAATTAAATATTAACAATATCAGTGAAATATAAGATTCAAATATAATACAGAGATATGCAGAAGGAAGTTGATGTACTTTAATGCATAATGTATTTATGTAGGTAAATAAGACACTACAAAATAAAGATCTAAAGTTTGATGATATGTTATGCGGTATGTATTCTAATATTTCATCAATAAAAGAAGAAATTCTTACATGTTAAAGTATGTTTAATCCATCACGTATTATATTCTATTGAAGATCAGATTAGTATTAAAATAAAGGGATATGTATTTTCAATAGTTATGGAACAGGAAGAGGAAATACAGATGTATACAAAAATCAGAATTGAAATAAAAAATATAAAAAATACAAATATTAAATAATAGTTTTTCAATGAAATCTTATAATAATCTTATATCCATAATCGATTCTAAAATGTTCAAAATATCAAAAAAAAGGTTATTACTTTATCTGTAAAAATAATGATTGCATGCACATGGATATTGACCATAAATACCAAATATAATCATTATTTATCAGTTATAAATAGGTAGCAATAATTTAATAAATCAGTAAACTTATTTCATATATTGACTATATTTGTTCGAATTGTGAGCAAATTTTCGTAAGATCGCTTTGGTTATCTATGTTTCTACGCATATGAATAATACCACCTAACTTTGAAAATAAGTGTGAATAATCAATTCATACGATGTTCATAAATGGAATGAACATTCATAAATATATAAATTTAGAGTGTTATGTTACAAATATTTAGTACAACTTTTTAATTACATGTTTTTTAAGGTTCATTAGTATTAAGCTCAAAATTATACCGATTCAGTGACTTTTTAAGTGTTACTAGGCGCTGTTCCATTTCTTCATGTTTCAATAAAAAAAAACTTTCCCTAGAATCGAATGCAAATTAGACGGATTTTTTATTTTACACATTACCCTAAAGAAGTTATAACCATGTTTCTGATTAATACCGATTTTTGTAAGAATTTACTTATTTCGATATATGTGGTATAAAAAAAAGTATATTTAATCTTTTTTCAATTTTCCAAAACGACAAATGTTTTTTAAGAGTTAAAAAATAAGATATTTTATCATTTGTAAGCGTGCTAACCGATATTTCATGTATATATATTACTTTTAAAATCGTTTTATAGCGCGAAACTTATTCTTAAAATCATTTATTCGAGAGGCACAATCCCAATCTATGTGCAAAGTAACTTTTTTTTAGCCTAAAAAATACATTGCACTCTTAGAAAAATAATATCAGAAGTCTTAATTCAGATATTGTGTTGAACAAAAATGATGTGACGTTCGAAATCCTTAAAAAATTTACAGATCTTACTATTTTTTAGCTTTCATTGAAATAGCTAAAGCTGTGAAGGGTAGAAAGATAGACAACTTTCTTCGGGCCTAAATTGAAGCTTGAATTAAATCCTTTAAATCATACTTTTATGTTTTTCGATTTGTGCATTTTATTCAAAGTTAAAGTCTATCCAAGATTAAGAAATCACTCACTTACGAGTTATCTGACGTTTGAATAGTGTTTCTTAGTATGTTCTTCAATTTGTTACGTAAAAATAAAAAATCTTCCAGAAATGTGTATAACGACGTTTCATGCTTAAAATAAGCCAAAAAATACATTAAATCATCCTTAAATATAAGTAACGCAGATTTTTTCCTGATATTGGCAGTGCATAGAGATGAGAAGAAGAATTTTTATTAGCATGCATTTGAATTCTTTTATTAATCAAAAATCAAAATATTGAAAATTTAATCGAATTACTCACATATGTATTAAAAAATAAATTCTTATTTTCATTATTCGGACATAAGAATAAATATTTGGAAATATGAGGGCTGCATACAGAGTGCGCAAGGGGGCGACAAAGGGTATTAAATGATTAGCTGTTGACACTGCAACAAAAAAAAATTACTAAAAAAAACATATTGCTATGCAAAGAGGAAAAAATACAGCAAATTAAATGATAATAATTGTATTAGTCAGAAGTACAGGATTAAAAGACTATAGAGATATATAAAGGAGAAAGTTGATTTATGTAAATGTATAAGATATTCAAGTAGATAATTAAGGCATTACAGAGCAAAGATAAAAAGTTCAATTACATGTTATGCCTGATGAATTATTATATTTAAATGTGCTAATAAATTCATACATTTTAAAGTATGTTTAATTAACTACGTGTAATATTCTATTGTAGATACAATTAGTATTAATTTAGGGGGTATGAACTTTCAAGTGTTCTGACTCTAGATAAGGGAATTTAGAAGTATATAAATATCTATATTGGAAATGAAGACATAGTTAAAGATAATATCTACATTTACAAATATTTAATAAGAATTTTAAAATAATATCTTATCATGAATTTTTATCTAAAAAGGATCAAAAAACTGTCAAACATAATCAAACAAATTTTCAATTGTTTCTGTATACATGGGTCATTCTACCGAAAATGGTCTATTTTATGTCCCAATCGATTACAACGTCACGAAAGAAGCTTTCGTTCATAAGGCCTTTTTTATTGCTTCGGCGGCATACCATTCAAAAGTTATGGGCGTAAGCAACATTTTTATGCAGTCTCCAGAGCTGAAAAAGATTGCATCTAAGACTGAGATGCCTTTAAAGTTGCGGGACCAAAATCTTATAAATTTGACATTGACGCAGAAAATGCTATCGCACGTTTGTACCGTTTGAATTGGGCCCTCTAATTTAAATGATTGATATGCTTCAGACGTTTAGTTACGTGCAGGAATTTTTTTAATTTTTTCCATCCTGACCAGCCTTGCAAAGTCGTGAATGTAGTCTCCCCAAAATGAAAACTAAGAGCCCGTAACACTAAATAATATAATATAGTTTCGGGTAGAGTTGTCGGATCGACTCTAATGATGTAGCAAACGATAGTAGGTAAAAAGTTATTATTTCCAGTGCAAAGGGCGAAGTTTAATTCGCACTTGGAGCGTTGCAATCGCGATTTTAAGACGATCTTATAAGAGCCTGTAACGCACCTTTTTTTGCTAAGAGCCCGTAACGCTCGCCGAAACGATACAAAACGCACTGTATCTTTGAGTACGGTTGACGGATCGACTCGAATGATGTAGCATATAATAGTAGGTAATAAAATTTGGACTTGAGTACGAAAGCGTTGTCTAATTCTCACTTGGAGCACCGTACTCGCGATTTTAAGACAATTTTATAAGAGCCCGTAACACTGCATTTTTTGCACGAATCGCATGGTACCTTTGTGGAGTGTTTGATTATCGATGTAAATAGTGAAGTTGATAAATGTAAATCATATGTATATTGTATAGGTGCAAATATTAAGTTATATTTTGACTCCATAAGTTGAAATTTTTATTTTGAGGACATTTTTTGAGAGCCCGTAACGGTACCCACTGCGGCTAATGTGATGTATCTCTGCTGCAAAATTTTTTTAAGAGAAGATCCGGTGGGGCCGAAGAAATTCTAACTTACTTTGATTACAAACTTCACAAAAAAAATATTAGAAAAATTAAAAAATATCTTTCAAGTCTTTATCCATTTCAGCCTCTGAAATATGCCGTTTTGGTAGAATGACCCACATATACATATGTATCAATATTAAACCTTATTACCAATTAAAGTCATTATTAGTATCAAATTAGTAATTATTGATTGCTAAATCAGTGAAATTATTTCATGCATTGACTATATTTGCTTGATTTTTACAAATTTTTATGAGATCGCTTTGGTTATCCATGTTTGTACTCATATGTGTATTAAAAAATTAGTTCTTGTATTGGTTATTCAAGCCTAAGAATAAACATATTAAAACATGGTGGTCAGCACGCGGGGGATGCTACACTAGTATATTTACACATGTATTTATTTATTTATTTATTTATTTATCTGTCAACGGGTTTTTTTCCTTTTACATAAGAAATAAAGTATACTGTATAAGTAGCCAAAAGAAGTGGTCAAAAATACGTGACTTTTATTCATGTATATCATTACTTATATTATATGAGTCAGATAAGGTTACATCTATATCTAAACTTTGTTTAAGAATAATTAACGCTTTGATTGAAATATTTTGATTCACTTCTTGTCATTCTCTTTATAAGATTGAAATTATAAATCTAAAATTTATGTATTGTTTGAATTTGAAGGTAAAAAAAAAGTTCGATGACTGGTCATTTCTTTTGAAAAGAGCATAGATGCAATGCTAGTCAATGCCATCAATGATATCTTTTAACTTTGAAAAATAAAATGTCAAGTCAGGGTTAAATAAGAAAATTCTTTTTCTAGAACCCCTAGGACCTTTATTATGATTCATTTATATTTTAAACACATATTTAAATGCATATTATTTAGCATCATTAAATTGTGTGATTCAAATAATTTATACTTGGATTCAAATATTTTACTTGTATGTAAGAGAGCGCAAGTTTTTCATCCTGATCGGTTTAATCTTCTAGGAAACTGTTCTTATACTTGTACCATATTTTGTTATCTTTAATATTTCTTTAAAGTAGTACCCATGCAAACAATTGTCTTGATTGAATAGATAATATTACTATACTAGCGTTTTTTAACATACTAATAATTTCACAACCATGTTTAATTAGACCAATAGTGTTAGCAGTTTAATTAATTAAATAATAATATATCCGATGTTTTTTCAAACTATCTTAAGAAGTTGCGGCTTTTACTTTCTTCAATATCAATTTTGAATAAAATTGTTCGTGATATTTGGAAAAGACTACGTTGGTTTTACAAACGCTAGCAAATCTATTTTGTAGAGTAGAAAAAAATTCATTTACAGTCGAAAACTGAGCTCATCGTGGTATTAATCTCTTTTCTCTGCTTTTCAATATATTTATGAGAGTTCCGATTTAAAATTTGATCCATGGTTGTCCCACTGTCCGAGCTACAGTCCTAGTTATTTGTTTTAATAAATGGAGCTTGACAAGATCTCCGTCGAATATAGGTGCACTGCTTTCTAGTTGACTTTCTAATGACAAGTTGGTCTGCAGAGAGCGTGTATGGGATTCATTTATTGTATGTTGTATGAAGGCTGAAAACTAGTGTCGCGTACTTTTTGGGTTATTGTAAATCTAATCTGGATGTTTTTTCTTCAAGGATTATGGAGAGGTTGCTTTATTGTTTCATTTTTTTTTTTATAAATTGTATATATTCATATGCAAAAAAATATTTCTTCGGTTTTGAATATATCCTGTATACTTAAATGGCCTTGTGCTTGTTGTAAGGGTCGTAGTTGTCGCAGCTTTAACTATTTTTTAAATTTTACTGTATAATTGATAATTTAGTAAGGATTTTGGGCCTGCTTCTCTCATTATTTTGGATAGGCTGTGATTGGTATTCTTTGTATATTCTTTGTGTCTCATCCGTGGTCTTCTAATTTCTGAATAAATTTTTAGTCTACGCTTTCCATGATTATGGGTCCTGTTAAGGTGGTATTCTAATTATTGCATATTCCGTACTGTCTATTAAAAAACGTTGTGTATCGGTAAAAGGGACGCGTTGTTGTAGGTCCACCCTATTCAATGTAGGTGTACCCAATTTATCTCTGCTCTGTCTAATAATTTTTTTTTTTAATATATTTCCTGATGTTCTGATTCATTTAAGCTAATTCACAATAAAAATTAAGATATGGTTTGACGAGCTCAGCGCTCATGACAGTATCTCGACAAACGCTTAAATAATTTTGTTTAATCCTCTTTATGTATATCTTTGATAAGGTCTGTGTCAGTTCAGACTTACAGTTTTTTTTCTGAACGTCCATATTTTATTTTTTTGTTTTTAGAGACTTCCTACTCCGATCGTATTCCTTTAAGAAGATTAGAATTCCGTTGCCGCCCATATATGTAGATTAGCATTGTCGTGTTGTATTATTCTACCTTGTCATCTTTATTCGGCCCTCGTGACTAATTTATTGTTTATCAATAGCATTTTTATTTGCATGTCGTATTTATAGCAAAAGGATATAATCAAATAAATGTTATTTATACACGACATGCGTCTTTGATTATATTCATCTAAAATATGCATTGATTTGTGTTAAGATGCGTATGTATATTTGTGTATATTTTTATATATTTTATATGTAGAATTCATGAAGCCTCAGTTTTAATCATAATCTTTTTGTGTAACTTGAGGTTTTCGGTGTGGTGTTCATTACACAACAAGGTTAGTATTCATATTCTACTATTCCGTTACAAGCAAGTCAGGGTATAGCGAAATAGCTTTTTTTTTTGCATCGATAAAATTTCACCAGTTGTGGCTATTCGGTACGGATGATTTTTTATGAAAGTTGTTTATAAGGCAAAAAATAATGAGAAAGAAGCCGCCCGATTTAAAAAAAAAACGTAAGGGAGTTTATAAAAACCCTTTCAGCTGGAAAACATATGTTATTGTATAGAATATTTAAGATATCTTTTTAATCTGGGTGCTAAAAATTCCAGATATTGCCAACGTTCAACAAAACCGGAAGCATTGTGATGTAAAAACATCAGATAGATTTGCCTTAACAGTGGTAAAGATGATAGGAAACTACTCCTCATTTTTAAATTGCAACACTCTCCGTTTTGGAAAATATTGTCAAAAATTGATTGAGTTTAATTTTTTAGGTTCTTAATTACAAAACTATTATTAGATTTTGTAAATTTAATAGGCGGACATAAAATGGCGACCGAACAAGCAAAAAAGGTTTTTTTGCCTTCTAACCTCAAAATAGCACCTACGCTGCTTGATTTTAGGTTTTTAGGCAAAAAAATAGTATAAGCGACTCGTTCGAAAAGGCTTCTTTACGAACCTCGTAACGGCCGTTGCCTTCGGCTTGTGCCGTAAACCTCTTGGTTCGTAAATACAAGCCTTTGCAAACTCATCCGTAATCTACTATTCTGATTTTTGTATATCTATGAAACAAATTTTCCGTCTGACTTTAAAAATGTGAAGTATCTAGCTTAAAATGGCACCAATAAAAAGTAAAAATAGTTCTTATATATTCTAAGTTCTATGAACTATTTTTTTATTATTAAAGTTTTCTTCAAAAAAATTCAGAATAGTGAACCCCAGATGGCCAGCAATAAAATTCAAATCATAATAATTTTTCTTTTTCTACTTCACAATGGATTTTATTGAGATTGCTTATTACAAAGTACGTAACAGATTTGAAAAATAAAGGATTGACGAAAAATTTCTGTCAATAAGTATTAAAGTCACTTTTTTTTTACATCTTATAATTATTTTTATATTGGACCTATTTGAAAAGTAACTTTGGTCTTTACCTTTAATTGAACTAGAAAATTATTCTTTGCATTCATTACTTAAAGTTGATTTTTTGTATGCATGATATTACAATTGGATTGATTGCAAATTAGAATAATAGAAAAAATAAACCCTACTCATTGATCAATATTTTACAAACCAAATAGATTTAGACAAAAACTAACTTACATATTTTTGATTAAGCTAAAATTTTTCTAAGAGTTCTATGTCGCAAATAAAATAATACGTGTTATAGGATTTTTTTTTAATCGACGGGTTCCAAATTTTAGGAATACTGGTTCTTTCAGCACAGAGTCTCACTTCCGATAATTTATAACTCTAGCTCTATTTAAGCTAAAAACTTAATTTATTTGTTATTTTCAATCTAAAGAAACAATCTTTAGCAAAAAATTTATTTCATTTACAGTTATTGAAACTCGTATATTATTATAATCACTTAAAATATTTTAATCGATTCTTAATAATTTGTCTCAGCTCGCAGCCAGTTGCTGATATTACTATAGTATTTTATATCCAATTTCCTATCAAAAACACATATCTTAATATAGATAGTCTCATAGAAAACCATCAACAAATAAATATTCTTACAATTAATAAAAAGGTTTACATCAAATTTACCGATTTTCTTCTCCTTCCAGCAAGCATTTAGAACAATTATCGTATTTTAGGTCAAAATTGTTATCGTTAAAGTAATTTCTATCGATTGAAAAATTATTATTACAAGATTAAAAGAACATTTATCTATCCAGCATTGTACGTCTTATCGATTCTATTGCACGCCTTATTTCCTTAGTCCATATCATTTTTTCTGACAAATTATAATTGTAAAGTTTTTATGATATATCATTTATGGACGCAAAAAACTGTATAAGTAATTAGACTAGAAAACTGCATACAGGGCCATATTACAATATAGGTGGATCGATCAATAAAAAGTATGAAGGAGAAAAGAAATGATTATCTACGCGTTTTCAGAAAGCTGTAACGGTAAAGGGCACGTTAGATTACCATTATGTGGTTCTATTCTCTCCTCAAAAATTTAAAGCAAGGCAATTCTTATTGTATGAGAAAAAAAGTAGCGTAAAATTTTGTATAACATACACTTTACATTTATTATATAAGACGAAATGTTGTCATTGAACTATGTTACGAGTGTAGAGGTTCTCATTGGCTATACGGAGAGAGCTGCGAATCTACTGTTGCATGGTATGCGTTATACAACACTAGCTCAGTCAGGCACATACGGACTGTAGCAACTATAGTATGTGCCCGACCTAGCTAGCTTTGTATGACGCGTACCATGCAACAGTAGCTTCAGAGTTCTCTCCGTGTAGTAAGAAATACTGTAGTAGAAGATTAATAAATTTGAGTTTCACCTGCCGGACTAAGGTTTTTATCTATTCATAAATTTTTTCGTTTAATTATAAATAAAATTTTATTCGCAAATTGATATTGTGTAATTAATGATGTCAAATGATAATTTATGGGACAGAGAAAATCGATATCGAGCATAATAATAAGACATACGATTAAATCCGCATGCCGATAAAACGTGCCAAACTATACAAATTCATTTATTACCAATAATAATATTAATTTTCTCGTCGAATCAAATTACGTTGATGATAACAACTTGACGTAGAATACTATGGTTCAATCAAAAACTTACTGTGTGGCGAAGGCAATGGTTGAAAATTAGTTTAGACATTTAATTCGCTTATAAGAGCATGAATTTGATGATAATTGTCAATAAAACAATTTTTTTATTCTAGATTATTCTTTCAGCTTACAAATAAAAAAATCGATCAAGTTTTTTACTTAAGTACAATCGAAGTTATTAGTTTTACAATGTGAGTCATCACACTAAATTCACAAAATTCTGAAAACTTGGAACCTCTCGAAAAAAGAAAAATTGAACATCAAAACATCATATTTTAAAAGAAAATTAGGTTTTTTTTTAAAATCAAGTCTCAATAAAGAACCATAGCAATTTTTAAATCGTAAAGTTGGAATGATGGTAATAGCTACCTTATGAAAAAATGATTGACTAAGTTAAATAAATAATTACGCATACATTCCACCATTTATAACTTTATTCCTTGGTTTTTTTTCAATGTGCGCAAACATTCAATAGAAGTTTGTGCATTATACATGTATGAACATCATTGGGTGGATCAATCCAGACATAGTGTGCTCTAGATAGTAATAAGGTCAATGATTTGTATAATTCAGTATTATATAACCATCGAAATAGTTAGAAGTATACTTCTGTGACCTGCTCTATTTGTAATGGATCCGTGATTCTTTACTGATCTGACTCGTGATTTATCAGACAATCGACTGACTAACAGCTAAGCCAATCTCTAATTTGACTCTGACTTTAACGAGCTTAGTTTTTCTGCTTATATATAACCTTTGGTTTTTTTTAGTTACTTTTACCTCAGTTTTACCCTGACGCGTAACTGTGCTATTGTACACGAGAACTTAAATAACACTTTGGAAACAAATCCTTTCCAATAAAATTTGTTTTGTGTATTGCAAATTTTGAAACCTATCAAGAATATTTTCTCATAATTTCAAAAATTTGATTTGCTAAATGCATCATTTTCTGCCTAAGGCATTTTTAAGTGGTTGCTGCGCCCCACTATGTTCTGGAATGCTTAAAACCCAGGTTACTTTGGCAGGAAATAAATATCTTTGATTCGGAAGTAAATAGAGAAATGCAAAATTTTTTATTTTCAGGTAATAAAATAGAGGACTTAACAAATCGTAGTGAGATGTAAGTAATAATGACATAACATCAAAGTCTAAGAAGTTCCAGCAATTTGAGTGATGAGTATAAAAAAAATCGTTTTAATTTAATTATTTGTTTCAATAGAATTTATCAGAAAGTGTTCATGTTGATTGTGTACGACAATGTTTTATACTAAGGGTTCTGTAGAAGTGTAAATTTTCAAACCTGACTCAAAACGCAGATTTTAAATACATTCCAGGCTGGCTTATAAAATGTATTATTTGTAGAAAATAAATAGAGATACAATCTCTGGAACCTTTTTTATTTTTAGGATATGATATTACTATCATTATCGTACTACAACTCCACTAAACTCGCTGTACGTTTACCTACAACTTGTAAAATGTATCATCACTATCTATTTTCTTGAAAAAAGAATATGATTTCCACTTTTTTTTAAATTTGTTTTTTAACTGCATTTTAGGTTCGGTTTGAGAAAAAACATTCTACAGAATCTTTAAGTATAAAATGTTGTTACACATAATTCACCTGAACACTATCTTACAAGTTCTACTGTAACCAATAAGTATAGTAAAACGATTTTTTTAATAGTTATGAAAAAAATTGATAGAAATTCTTACATTTTAAGGGTATGGTATCATTGTCAATATCTCACTAAAATCTTCCTAAATGCGCTATGCAATTACTTACAAATTAAACAAGAATGCATTTTTTCATCAATTTCTAACTAAAGATATTCGATTCCCACCAATGTTACCACGGTTCTTATCATATCAAAACGTAGCGCACCATTAATAGAAAATATATTATCTCCCACCAATGTGCTTCCAGCCAGCAAGATCACAACACACCCTTGGGTGTTACTTCGCACCTGCACTCGGGCCCAGTGATCGCCCTAGAGCGAAGCAGATATTTTCAATAACTACTATTACTTCCCGCATTAAATTGAACTTTTATAATTTATGTACGAAAAACATCTAAATATTTAATATTTGTTTTGATTGTGATTTTTAATTTGTTTAATAATATTATCATACAGACAAAAATTGATTCAAAATAATACATACAGGAAATGGGATAATCGATTTATTTACAGTAAGTACCAAAGATTCGTTTGAAAGTTGTTCAACGAATTAAAAATTATAAGATACGAAAATAACGTGACGTAAATGTTTTTTGACAGCAATCGTTTGTTTTTTCTTCTTTTTTTTTTGAATCTAGTACGTTATTTGTAATCAGCAATCTCACGAGTCTCTCTCATGTGGTGAATTGAAAATTTTAAGATTATTTCACTCGCAATTTAGATTCTACTATTTTGAAGTTCAATGTCAGATGGTACATTTCTTTTGATCAATCATTGAAATGCCATGTCTCGATGATAAATTCTAGTAATGTTTTGTTAATAAATATTTTTACCAAAACGTATATTTTTAATCGAAATCATGAAAATGTAAATAATTACAGCATTTTAATTTAAATATTTTAAAAGACAAATTAATTATATTTAAAATGTTATTGGATACACTGCCATTTCCCTGCTAAAGAAAACACGATACTTGAAGATCTCTTCTCCATTGTACTCAATTCGTAATATTAGTAGAGTATTTATTTATGTACTGGAATAATATAATATAAATAGACAAAATAGATGTATTTATTACAGTTAGATATAAATTATTTGATATAAGGTCGCTGAAAAAATTTTTTTTAAATATTTAATTAATTATGACTTATGAGTAATCGTTGGTACGTTACTAAGTTTTTGAAGTAAACATTTGCGGATTGCTTGTATTTAGGGAAATGTGTTACAAATCGTTAATCGTTAATACATTATAAATAGTGCAAAAAAAAAAAAATAATAATAATTAGAACTTCAATACGTCACGATTAATTTATGAAACTTTTTTTTCTCTTGCATGATAAATTTTGTTTATTTACTCGTGTTTGTAAGTGCACATAACAAGATATATGTCAAATTCCACAAGAAAAAAACCACTATTAGAGAATCCGAATTTGAAAAGATGATTTTATGGATTACATTGTTCAGGAGCAATGAAATGGGTTCCAAAAGGGCTTTTTTAGTGAGTCGTTTTCTTATGAGGAAACTGTTACGTACATACTTCCGTAACGATTAAAAAATTTGGTATAGTGTTTCATTGAAACTTGCTGGAGAAAAAAAATATAATTTCTTCAAAACAGATAATTTTTCAAATTAAAATATTTTTTTATTATCCCAGCATATTTAACATTTTAACATTATTGACGATACACAAGGAGCCTCTTTACGGACATGAATATTTCTTGTTTTTTATTTGATTCTCAATATTGGTCTATTTCTTTACAGGTTAAATTCACGTTTTTAGATCAAGCTGTTCAAACATTTTGCAGATAACCAGTTAGGAACATTGTTCACATGATAAAGTAGAATAATATTTTCAAACAATTCTAATAGATTTGTCGTCTGTCATGCTATGATGGTCGACATATCAATTTGACAATAATACTGAGTATGTATTATAGAGCATTTTCTATAGAATTGAAGGTGCATTCAGAGTCTTAGCATACTCAGGAAAATAAGAGTGTAAAAAAATGGATAATACATTTATTACTGGCAAGCAGATCAAGAATACTAAAGGCAATTTTTTTATTATTTCATCAACTAATAGGTACTTATCTATGAAGAAAACACATTATAGTTTGTAACAAATTAACACAAAATGTAAAAATTTAATTTATGCAGATCTTATTTTTCATAATTTTATCATTACTAGTAATGCAACTGGCGAAGAAAAAAATACTTTCAAAAAAAATTGTCAACAATTACATATTGTTACTAACATATGAAATGTTTGAATTAATTTTTGACGATTGCTTTCACCTTGTAGCGAGTTTTAAGTATCACTATTATATTTTCCGTCAAATTTCTCTCTTGAAATCCTTTTTTTATCGATAGACAAATTATTGTTAGTATCGGAATTATATAAATTAGCTTAGCGTGCTGTCGTACTAGCACGCAGGTCCTACTGCGCATCCTTCTTTCTTGTATCTGAGATGTTATCGGTTATTTCCGGAATATGGGACGTTCTTTTACAAACAGAACAGATTTTGACAAAAATTGACCTACACATTTTTGATTTTGCTAAAACTTTTTTTACGGGTTCTTTATTGAAAAAAAAGAGATACATATTTTTTTTTTTTTTTTTTCACAATATTTTGGACGCTAGAAAGGATTGAAATTCCGCGATTTCGGTGATTTTGGGCTGTAGGAGGAATTTTCAAATAT
>JAPYYV010000360.1:0-34923 GCA_030522625.1 Copidosoma aretas
TAGACTTGGAAATATAACTGCAGAGCTGAATGCAATAATAATGGCTGGTGTATAGTTTTCATCTGTTTTAGCTAGTCCAGGCTGCAGTCCAGGTTACTTAAGAAAAAGACAAAATAGGTGTAGCTTTATCACTTAGTGAAATTTTTACTGAGTGTGATTTTTCGTCTTGTGTTTGCCCTTGATCTTCTACTATAACCATTAATTGAATAAAAATATTAAGTATTAACAGTAAAAAATGGTTATCATCAATATCGTTTTGGGTCCATTACAATCTTTACAAAAGAGAAACATTAAAATTATTTTTGACAATAAATATGAACACATACAACTTGAAAAGAGGCCATTTGAAATACATCAAGCATATAATTTTCAATGTTTAATCTATGACTTAAAATGTACTTTAAATAGTGGGAAATGCCGCTACAAGTATAAAGCTATTGTATTATTTAACAAACTGCCGAGTGAACTGAAAATTTTGGAGAATGTAAAAGGGAAAAGAGACAAAAAAATTCTGAAAGACTGGTGTAAAAGGTTATAAACAAGATACTTAGATTCAAGAAGATTGGTCGTACTTCTTTGCTTTGCAAATTTGTATATAAAAAGAAATAACTCCATTGTCTCTCTTCTAACTTCTTTTTTCTATTTTCTTCTTTGTTTTTTTAGAGATAAGTTTTCTGTTAGATGTAAGATCGCCACTCCAGTGTTCAGGCATATTCAATGCCTCCTTGCCGGAATGTGTTTAATTTAAGTTTATACTACTATACCGTTACAGATTAGATAAATGTCATAAAGAAATCAAGAAAGGTTGTAAATCCTTTACTATAACTATGTTCATTATGTGGTAAATAAATAAATAAATAAATAAATAACTATTGATAAAATTAAGAATAATGTGTTTTACTCCAAAAACAGCCAAAACCGTTTTTTCAGCAGTAAAAATCAGTATAACAACCTTGATAGTGTATAAAATGTCAAATATTTTTGTGAACCCATATTAGGATATAAAAGTAAATAATCGATGCCCTAGATCATTAAAATCATTTGGAGTGTTTCTAAAATATGACTGATCAAGAAAAAGAAGGTTATTGGTTTTCTTCAATAAAAAAAAGACAACTTGAAAAAAAAATTTTAATTATAATATGCTGAAAGAAAGAACGTTCATCCTGCTTCGTGGGACAAAAATTCCGTTTCCCGGGGCAGGATTGGTGAAAAATCGTATACAACCCACGGGGGCAATCAAAGAATCCCTCAGATCGCATAATTAATAACCAATTGACTGCGATCTAAAACATTCTTTATTTTTCCTCCCAAGGTGAGTAATGTACTATTCAATTCAGAATGGATCTGTTTTAATGCTCTATAAGATACAACTATTGAAGCAATCGATTTTTAATTTTTTAACCCTAAAAGTAGCAAGAAACCGCTTTTTTGACTTAGAAAATCGTTGTAACAACTTTAATAAGGTATGAAAATAATATTTTTTCACTCTAGACACTAGATAAGACATTTTTAATACATCTCCACAGAACCTTTTTTTTCCCTGATACAAAGTTTCCTCTACGAGGAAGTTAAAATACACCCAATGCCAGTTGATTATGTCCTTTATTCACTCTGGAACCTACATGAAATTTGGACAATATCAACTGGCGTTGGGTGTACGTATGCATCTTGCAGGCGTGGGTAAGCTGTTTAAATAGTTGAGGTGTTGATATAAAGCTTAAATTAAAGCTTGGATTAAGCCCTATCGATTGAAAAAAAAGATTCGTTTGATTTACTAATACCGATTTAAATTTATAGCGGTTTAACGAAGATCACCAAAAATTGCTGGAAATGAGATTTCGTTGATTTTTGTCAGAAATTCGTGATTTACCTTTCAATCGCTATAACTTTCGATTGGGAGCACGAAATCTAATCAATCTTATTTTATTTGATAGCGCGTTACTTTGGCTTTGATTTTAGTCGAATTTAGATCATCTAACATAGTATGCCACTTTGCAACTAGCATCGAGAGTGATAGTGATAATAGTCGATATATCTCATGAAAAAAGGCTTTCTTTGGTCAAACGGCGAGACACATGTCTAATAATGCTACCCAACGATGCTGTGAAAAAAAAATTTGGTAAAGATCTGTTGCCTCAAATTGAAATAAGAACCAAGTTTGCCTTTAGGGTGGACGGAAAGGACACGGACAGAAAGGACATTTCGACTTTAAAACTCTCTCGTGGCTCAGAGATGATACATTTGCTTTTCTCCGTGCACAATGTAGAAGAGTCGAATGCGTTCTAGATAAATATCTCTATTACATACCTTGAACAAATCTACAAATTGTGGGCCAGTGTGAACCGAAAAGAAATCAAACTTATAGGATCGCACGATTCGGAAGTTCGATCAGTCCTCGTTGGGGCTAGAGTTTTGTGCGCGTACTGATAATAGCACTGTTGATTGCTTACTCATATAGTGTAGTTTGAAAGTCTACAGTTTCATAGCACTATTAAATCATGTAAGACTGATTGCCAAGGCCTACGGTGTAATGCACTACTTTTCGACTGTTCTTTGGGGCGAAAATGTATGCAGAGATATTTTGAAGTAGTATTTATATTGGAATTTGGTTTTAATTATGTGGTCAATAGATAGAAAATAGCCTAAAGTTCATAATGCATATCCACAGTTTGGGTGTACGAGCTTTATGTTCGCGTAATGAGGATCAAAACGTCGATAGTATAGACCTTGAGTCTATCAAGTAACTTAGCATTAACTGCTTGGAATGTAATTAATTTTAATAATTTCGAGACGTTGACTGGCTTTTTGCGTTTTTTTCCATACAGCCTGCAATTTGAATTTATCGCCCTTTTGGGTGGTGAGTAGCAAGTCGATTAACTTGAGCAAAGCGATGCGCAATGGGGTTCAAAGTGAAAACCTACCTGACCAAATAATTATTAATGATTTCGATGAATATTAATTAAATCAAACTATACCTTAATTTTCAAGCAAAATTGACGCGCAATCGATTGGTACTCAAAAAATGTATTGTAGCTTGCTTAGTTTTAACGTTAATCAAAATACATATTATCGCACCACCCGAGACGATTTTTATCATCAAACAAAAAAAAATTGACGCACAATTAAACAAAAAACAGGTTTATAACGTGCAAACAGAGCACAATTTAATGGCTAATTGTGTTTTGTACAATTATTCATCCTGGGTGCCCAGTTCATAACGTTTCGAAAAAGCGCTAAAAATGTACCAATTTAAAAAAGTGCTAAAAAAATACTAATTCGGTCAAGCGGTAAAAACATATTAATTCGGCCGAGCAGTCAGAAATGTAATATTTCGGCCGATCGGAAATAAACGTACCGATTCGGCCAAATTGGTGCATTTCTCACCGCACGGTCGAAATGGTACATTTCTAACTTCTCGGCCGAATTAGTACGTTCTTTACTACTTTGCCAAATTGTTACCTTTTTTAGCGCTTTTCCGAATCGGTACGTCATTCCTCCGAGCCGACGATACATTATAGTGCTATACGTCGGGGTTTTTTCTGAAGGCACTACTTAGGGCACTAAACACTCGAGAGAGTCGCAAAAATACAGATGGGAAGAAATAGGGGGTAGCTAACAACCCTTCTGCATCTTCCCAAGACAAGTTCTGTGGGTTGGGAAAAAGCAACTTGGTAACAATCCAATCCGGAAAGGTCCGATGAATTGCTCAAGCTCTGACCGGGTGTCTATGTCCAGGTATAGGGCATAGGCACCAGGACTGGACTACTGCAAACCTCCCGCTTATGTTGTTAGTAACTTAAGAAAAATAGTTAATCGAACCCCGGGAAAAAAACAGCGGAAGTAAACCTCTATGCAACCAGCAAGACTCAAACAAAGTCCCACCCATGCCCGTACTCTGCTTGATTCTGGAAGTCGACAAAACTGTAACTCTACGGTTACACCACTGCGTTGGTACCAAACAAAAAATGTATAAAGAACAATACTTTGAATTCTCTTTAGAAGATATAATCCATTTTTCTATAAACTTAAAAGTTTTGGTACGAGAAACGAGTACATTGTTGAAAAATGCATCGTTTCATGATTAGTACTGCCCAAATAAGTAATACTAGTACATATAAATTAATGTGATAAAGTCCTTATAAATATCAGCAGTTTTTATATTTTCATACCTATTCCCACGTTATTATAAAGTATCTGTATTGTTTATCTGCCTGTCTGGCTATCATTCCGAGTGGACAATCGTAACAGGTTTTTTCAATGTCGTACTACCTGTTTCTTCAGACTCTCCTGACATAAGTATCAAATAACAAGCCATGATACGTAAAAAGTTGTAAGACCTTTTCTTTTATTTACTAGTCATAACCTCTTATGTAATACCCATGCCAAGGTAATTGTATAAAGGTGGGCTTTCTCTCATTTAGTTATGTTTGCCACTATTCCATGATTTTTAAAGTTTCTAGTTTTATAGTTGTGTTCTCATCATACCGTCTTACTTTATATCCATATTGAAGGGGTCTAAAGAAACAGGCAATCTGCCATTTTGTGGTAGGAGCCATATTGCATCTACTGTGATATTAAATATACTATATTGTGTTGATAGAACTAGAACCGTGTCAAAATTTTGAGCATGATCGAATAAAAAAAAGTATCTGAAAAATCCGCCGCAAGATTTCACGACAAAGAGAGAGAGAGAGAGAGAGAGAGAGAGAGAGAGAGAGAGAAATAGAGAGAGGCAGATAGGCAGACAAACAGACTGACAAGAAAAAAAAATAAAGACGTGAAAATATGTATTTACTTTAGTACATGAATATATGCGTCCTTTTACAATATATGTACGCATTAATGATAATATAATGATGTCTTTTTCATCGCTGTATTTGTTTTCTTGTACTATAACTTTCACCTACATAAAGAAATAAATAATATTAATTTGCGAAAATTTTAACTGTTGTCTTTGATATATTCTTTGATTCTAAATAATAATCCAGTGCTTAATTTGGTGTATATTGAAGTATTTTAGAGTTATTGTGCTAGAAAATTACCTAAGAACATCATTTTTGGCGCATTGAGGTTAGCATATTAAAAATCCTGACGTGATGACCGAAAACGTAGAACGAATTTGTATTGAATAAAATGCTTAGAAATCACTTGGTTAGGTTATTACAGTAGATATTACTTTTTTTTTGTAAACCTGTGCAATTGATGTTCAAGTGGGTGTTGATACTATAGTAAGATCATTGTTAAGAAACGTAGATAATAATGTTGTTTTTACGTGTATGTAAGGCAATAAATTTACAGATCCAGTTGTCTACAATGATTAATAAAAAAAAAAAAAAAATGAAACCAT
This sequence comes from Copidosoma aretas, assembly GCA_030522625.1. Lineage (NCBI taxonomy): Eukaryota > Metazoa > Arthropoda > Insecta > Hymenoptera > Encyrtidae > Copidosoma > Copidosoma aretas. The sequence goes on from JAPYYV010000360.1 coordinate 5,348, forward strand.
GGTTACATACTTGATGAATACGTGCCTATATTAAACTAATAATATAACAGTCAATTAGTCCGCTTTTAATGATAGCCAGGACATAGATGTCCAATAAGATGATGTGAGTAAAGATAAGCTTATGGAAACAAGTATTTTTACTTAGCAACACAAACTGTTGTAAAATTATTATAAATATCTTATCTTGCACCTAGAGAAAATAATGTTACTGTTTGTTTATTTTTGGATGAAAATGCTAAGATTTTTTTTTAGTATATATTTGTTATTTTCAAATATTTACAGATAGTAAAGCTGTATCTTTTTAATATAATCACTAGACAACTAAGGCGTTAAGTCAGGCGTGGAGCTAATGCCTATTACTTGATATACATAGCCATAAAAATTTGCGAATTAGAGTATCGGATAGTTTAAGCGTTTCCTTTAAACATTTTGACGAGGGTTTAACTATTACACGAGACCAAATTAAGTCAGCGGATTATATAACCCACTGATTAAAAAGTAATTTGGAATTTCTATGCATTATGCCTGACTTTATCTAGTATTAGTCAAACTGTAAATAAGATATGTTCGTGATTTTTAGATAGAAAGGTATGGTCAACGCATCTTTGACATTAGGTCCAAACAACATCGGTTACTCGTGCCATCATTTCAATAAATTTGGAAACATTTCAGTAAATGTTCTGCAATCTGTAAAACATTTCTTTTTGGCTACTATCAAGCAGCTTTTTTTGAAAACAACTTAATTTTAGCATCATTGCAGTCTACATGTAAATATTTTAGTGACGCTTAAAAATGCTTGGCATGATTTACTTAATTAAAACTATTACAAAGCTTTAGCATTAACGGATACCTTAGTTTACCTCTTAATATCCTAAGCTTATGGACTTATACAACTACAAAACTGCACACACATAATGCCTTGCAACAAAAAAATTGTATCCAATCATAGGCAAGCATGTAGATTTGATACACCTTATGTGGAATGTCATCGAACTCATATGTTGATACCAATAACAATACCGAGCCTATATTTTTACAAAATACTATATGTAATTCTCAGATAAAGTGTAATTCATCAAATGATGATTACAATAATTTAGATGATTTCCATACAACGAATGGTATTGCAACTGATAAAGAATACACTTATATCCTTTAAACAGGCATGATATGACCGAGAATTTTGTATACAAGACGACCATCTGAAAAGTGGCATAATACATTGAATCCATTTCTTTTGAATATATTGAACGTAAATAGGGACTTTAAAATAATTTTAAAGAATACTAGTGTGCGGAGTACTAGTTGTGGAATACGTCAGTGATACTAATAAAGAGACTAGTAACTAAGACAAATTAAGGTGCACCCTGATTTTATATTACAGAAATCACACGAACCTGCTTAATGTAGTTGTTATGCCCAGTCAAGAACCAGCGAGCGTTTTCATTACGTGAACTAATAAGTAAGAGCTCTATTCAAATCGCATACATACCAAATGTTTTTCCTTTTGAGCGGCATATAATCAAAACAACCAAGAGATGGTTACAAAGGCTTTGTAAATATTCAACTGACATATCGTCACCTCAGAAGAGCAAGGTACTATTTCAAATTTTTTCTAAAGAAGGTATCATCTCTTTTTGCGCTAAGAAAGGTACAATCTCAGCGCTGCAGGAAAAAGGTACTATCTCGAGAATGCGGGGAAAAGGTACTATCTTGGCAGAGTGGGAAAAAAAACCATCCCAGTGCTTTGGGGAAGAGTTGTACTTAAATCTCGCTTCGAGTAAGCAAGAAAATATAAACCATTTATTAATGATGTATACTGATTGATCTGTTAAAATTATTTGGAATATATTTTAACAATTGGATTTTAATTAAATAATTCAAAACACCTTTATCAATAGTTATAACGCGGCTTTAAAAAAACAAAATGATTTCGGATTTGCGAGAAAATGTAAATGTCTCCGATACATCTCAGTATGCAAAAAACTAGTCGATTATTTATTTATTGACCCGTGATACAACCACTTTTCTGTGGCACCGAAATAGCACCTTTTAAGTCAAAAACGAGATAGTACCTTTTCCGGCTTTGCCGGAACGCAGTACCGAGATGGTACCTTCTTAGTGCAGAGCCAAGATAGTACCTTCTTTCCTGGAGTGCCGATATTGTACTATTCTCAGCGCAAAAATGAGATCGTACTTTCTTTAGCTGAAATTGAAGATAGTGCCTTGCTCCTTCTAGGCGCCGCACAGAGATCCCAAAAGCTGAAAAAAGTACAAAAATTTGTGTGTCCGATGATATTTTAATAAAGTTGAATAATATTGGGCTCATTTTGTTCATAAGATGATATCCTATAAGACTCCAAGTTTCTCAGACGTATAACGACTTTGTATACGCATGTTTTTCAGGTATATATAGAGCAAATTTAGATAGCCAAAATACTCTGGATGCATAGTTTGTTGGTAATGTTAACTGATTTGTATAAAATAAGGTATGCAGGAATATTCTAGGTTACTGATTACGGAACTAAGGTTAGACAAGCAAATTAAAATATGGCGGATCCAAGATGGCAGACAAGATTTTTAAAAATCAACCGGTTTGCACCAAATTTACCACATAAATGTTGTGAGGGTCTCTTGTTATGAATCTAAGGTCATAGTCTCAAATTTCAAGATAGTGGATCCAAGATAGCGTACTAAATTTTGTGGAAATTTACCAATTCTCATTAACATGGACATAAAAATGTTTATAATGTTGCTGGTTACGAATCTAAGGTATGATTTTATAATTTCCAGATGGCGTATCCAAGATAACGGACGAAATTTCGTAAAAATAGATTGATTTGCACAAACATTGACATTCTAGTGTTTTTCATGTAGCTGTTTACGAATCTATGGTCAGATTTTCTAATTCCAATACTGTGGTTCCAAGATGAGGGACAAAATTTTCGAAAATCAACTGATCAATACCAAATGGGGTTTGCGGGGATACCGTATACGGAATATGGTTAAAAATTTACGCCCTAGATGTGTTTTCGCTAAAAATGAATGTTTTTTGGCTTACAATGGTGAAGAATAATTTTTATTATTAAGTGTTTCTTAATAAGAGTTATTATTAACACGATCACTTTTGAAAAAATAAGTTACGTTAATAGTGACGCATTTCAATAGAAATAGAATTAAAAACAATCAAATATTCTTTGATGTAATCTTAAACGGTTAAACAGACTTCTTACTTATTTTTCAAAGTTATGTTATACTGACTCGCATTCGTACACATCGTCTGAATGGAGGCCCTACTCAGGTAATTGACAGTTTTTAAGTATTTCTATACCTGTTATGACCTATTAAACATGCATACATTCAGCAATATGTATGATGGTATTGAATATACCATAAAATATTATAACATACATCCTGGCTCAACGCATCTTCTACTTGGTCTTATTTATATTTCTCAACTGTGGTAAATATATGATCTTTAAATAGGCGCGATAATGTATTTCGGTAAGTATATGAAAATAACTACATTCACAAACTAATAATATTCAATATTTTTCTTAAATTTCATGTAACGAATACTTCTAATCATGCTTTTACTTACGGCACAAACTTGACAGAGCAGTCGGTAAACGATATAAAGAGCTACTTCCATTCAACGTATATGTGCGTGTAGTGTTGAAAAACTATAATTCAATGCAATAATATTAACATTTACTTGTGTAACCTTATCCAACTCATGATATTAGGATATCGGCTCATTACAGATAAAACCCCTTCGACTGCAAGAGTCGTTAAGAGCATTGCATACCTTTATGACAGGATAGAAATTACAAGAATCATTTAGATCATCATTGTAACATTCACAGCTCACTGTGTATCACGCCAATTTAACTCTTTCTACTGCTTAGTTTTAGTGCATGTAAAATATTGTAAGCTCTATATATTTACAAAAACATTCAAATCCGAGACATTTATAACAATCAAGCAAATCATTAATATTTCTATAATTCCTTAAGAATCTTGAAAAGAAAAGCCTAAGGTAATAACATAAAAAATTAGTTCGTGTTTATATGGATTGTATAATTTCTGATATAGTATTTAGTTTATGGTCTCAATTATTATTTTTACATACAATCGTTGCTCCCCAAATACAATGTATTCATTACACTGTATATTATGACAATGACTAAAATAAAAACCTAAATACCTATAGACTTACATATTTTCAACTGTTTAATCGAATTTGCATTTGCGAAACTTATCGTACTTTTTAATCGCTTTCAGATAGGGTGCAATGGCACATTTTGAAAAGTATGTAATGTATCAAAAGTAATATGCAATTTTTCATGAAATCACATAAAATTACTTATATTTTGGTGTAAGCATTTGCACTTAGGTATTTAAACAATAAATATATAAAAAAATTATATAGTAACTCGATCCGTAAGCAGTTCAGAATTAAAATATGCTCTGTAAAAGTCTGATCAAATAAAAAGCCAAAAATATCTTAGTCTTTTATAAGTGAACTTAAAAATTTGAAGTAGATGCTAATGTAATAACTCGAATTCCATAAAACAACTTTTTTCTACATCTCATTAGCTTCTTTTTCTTTTACTACAATATCTCTGACTGTAAAGATTTCAATAGATATAGCTATTAATTATGAAAGGTTTTATTCAATAAATTACATCAAAAGTGTTTCTTTTTTACTTTTTTTTTGTACGGAACTGAATTTTATTGGGTTGTACAGAAATATTTTATGAATTGTAACAATTTTTTTCCACGCGTGAGAACGCTAAAGTCCTCAGTTTCCCTCTCTTCCGTTAAACTACTATTTTTATAGATATCACGTTTTAACTTTCTTTAATGGCTTTGAGCAATCACCGAGAAAATTAAATTTAATCATTGTGATCCTTAAGTAGTTACTGCGTAAATGTAGCATGAGTTCACTTGCATAGGTTTCGTAGGAGAATAAAACTGTAGAAAAAGGTCATTAACATAATTCTGTAAAATTATTAGGGTTCTTACATTACCAGTTAATTGTATTTAAAGGAATTAAAAAGCATCGTTTTGAACTTAAATTGTCGTAAAAAAATCTAATCCAGTACACTAAATCAATCAAATAGACACTTCATTTATAAAGGTTTTTAGTTCCACCCTCTGAAGTAAAAATAATATCTGTCAAATTCAAAATTTCCCCAATTTTCTTACAAATGATTACAGAAAATTAGACAAGTGTCCGTTCACGTCTGTAATTAGCTAGATTAAGAGAACAAAGTATTTAAGACATAATTATAGATAAATTTATTAAAGGTTGTAATAAAGACAATGTTTGTTCTTCCATGAAAACTGACGTAGTATTTTAAATAGTGTCCAACGTTCTCCAATAAGTGTAGCTAATCATCTTAGAAACTAAGTAGGGTAAAATTTATTTATTTTTAGTCAAAATATATCAAGTGCGTTTACTTTTAGCCTTATTTTGTACACGGCACGCCCACAAACCAAATTCGGCAAAAATCAGTTCATTTTCGAAAACGCTGTCCGACATCTTGGATCTGCCATCTTGAAATTAGCGATTTCCACCTCAGATTTGTAATCAGAGACATTAAAAACATTTGTTTGTTAATGTTAGTGCGAATCTGTAAATTTTTACAAAATTTTGTCAGCCATCTTGGATCCGCTATCTTAAAATTATAAAATTTGACCTTAGATTCGTAGTTAGAGACCCCAAAAACATTAATATGACGAATTTGGTGCAAATCAGTGGATATTTGAAAGTCTGGTCTACCATTTTCGATTCATCATCTTAAAATGGGTAAATCTGACCTTATACTCATAATCAGTGACCCCAAAAATCCCTGCATACCAAATTTTATACAAATTCGTTACATTTAACAACATACTGTGTTACCAGAGTATTTTACCTATCTAAATTTTCTCTATAAATACCCAAAAAAAAAAATATATCTATACAAAGTCATTACACGTCTAATGGAGTTGGAGTCTTGTCGGTAATTATTTTACAAAAAAATGACCCAAAAGTCATTTCTTTTCTTTTAAAATTTAGCGGACGCGCGAATTTGTGCACTTTTCTCAGCTTTTGAGACCACTATGCGACGATTTAAAAAAATCATTGCATTGACAAATATCAGAAGAAGCCAGAAACATAACAAGATAATACTTTGGCTCAACTTTTTGCTCGTTATCATATTGACACGCAAAGTACATTGACTGAAGGAACAGATCCAAAAGTTATTTTTTATAGTCATTATGATAGAGCATCTGACAGCATTAAATATAGAAGAGAAGATTGAAGAAGACATTTCAGGATAAATTAGATTTATAACTATTTACAAAGAAAATGTGGAAATAATATAACAAAGCCGCGAAAAATTCGATGGTTACTTGGATGTGGATAAAACTATAGCAATTTGTGGTTAGTGGGACATGGATAGTTATTGTAACAGTTACATCGCTTATGTGTCTATTGGTAAGACCGCCAAGCCATAGATTATACAACAGTTCTTACAGTGTTGAAAATTACCATTTCTGAACTTCTTCCACTATCTATAGAAACAGCACATCGGCATCGATCACTTTTCAAATTAGTAAAAGTTTTAATTATAGAATCGTTATCGTGACAGATTGAATTCGAAGTATTAAATTGGGTTATAACAAAATTGGTATGATTGGCCCCAAACTTTTGTCGCAAATTGATGAATAAATAAAATGAGTTACTGGAAATTTGATCAATCCTAGTGGCTTAGCTTTTATCCTAATTAGGGATCCAGGACGATTACAACCAGTCAGAGAAACATCTATTTGTAAAAGATCAAATAACGGATGGTAGGACGGACTTTGTGGCGTGGTCTTGAATTATATAAATAACGCTGGTGATGTTCTAAGCTGTAAAAGCTTTTCCTAGTATACCCGCGAAAATCGGAAATGGCAAAAAATTACTGCCAGACAAAATAGCTATAATGGAATCACAGGTCATGCCTAGTCCAGAAGTCAACGGAAAATATCCTCATACATCTTCTATATATTTGCAAAATAAATTTCGTAGGCTGCCATTGAATTTATTACATATTCTATCAAAAATTTTTTGAACATTTTTATGGAAAAAACATAGCTCATTTGTTTGAACTCTTAAATTACAAAGTCTTTTAGCTTACATAAATAAAAGTATTGATTGTTTCATTAAATACTGTCATTTATTATTAAAAACGGAATCTTAGATGGACAACAACACCTACATCGATATTCCTTTTATTAATCCTACTGCGCAGTTCAGACATCACTGCAGATGGTGTCGCAATCCATCAAAATAATAGTTATGTACGTCATGTAACATATTGTTCGTGGAAATATTAATTTTCCTACGCCGAATAAAAGCATTGCTTCTACACGTAATATATCACCGGACTGTGAAATAATAGCTATTATTTCATTCATTCATACTTAATTGCTCACACACACAGACAAAAGTTCTCAATTACTTAAAAAGAATCACAATAAAATTTCTCGTGGTATTAAGTAAAGATAGTAATAAGTAACCCTTATTTATGATTAATAACACAAGACCACAAAAAAAGTCAGGGTCCCAGCATTTCTCATATTTCTAGGTCTCTAAATCCTAATTTGATATCAAAATTGCAACAGCACCTCTAGATTCTTTGTAATCTTACATCAAACATCCAAAAATCTAGTAAAGAAAGCTTTTCAACAATACTCTGTAAACTTATGCGCTATATGGCCCCTCTTTCCAATGATATTCGACAAAGTTGCTTCAAAACAAAAGCCAACTACCCAAAGTTTTTTTCCAAACCACTCAAGCTCGCTTCACCTAACCATAAAGACCTTAAAAACCAAATACCGTTATCCCTTTAATGAATGTTATTGAATCAATATACTGCATTCCCCCTGTATCTACAGATCTTGAATGCCTGAATTCTTGAATCAAAGATATTGATGCCAAAGTCTCTTTCGGAATGCACGATGCTTATATTACCTAACCTTACACCACCAACAATCCAATTAGGTAAGCTTTTTAACAGAAGCGTGCAACTATATCTACTGCATAGCCTCTCTAACGAAATATCTCTAACATAGCTGCATCAAAAATTTATCTCTTTTTGCCGGGTGCATGAGATTTGAGAAGAGGGCTGGCACCACTTGCCAATTCACCACGTCGCCTTACGGGCTGGTGAAGTCGATTTGCCGATAACAGCTGCTTGAACTATTTTTCTCCCATAAGTTATAACACAAGTCGTTTGAAAAGTTTCCATCCCTTATGCATCTTTCTGTGTTGTTGATAACGTTAACTTTCAATCAATAAGTATAGTATTAAATATGGTGGACTAATCTACGCACCGAATTTAGAAACACCTTTTTTTGATGTTTTACTTCTGCCGGGGCTTTCGCGACCCACACATATTTTTTTTAGTTGATATCTTGGTAGGTATGTATGAAAAAAGCAAAATAAAATATTATCAATAATACATTTTGCCGTGTGATCCAATGTGAACTACTAATTTGTCGATTTGTTATCATAAATCAATGTGAGTGTCAAATAATATTGTGTTTGCCACAATACAAATGACTTTGAAGTGACAATTAATTTTTGTATTAATTTCAGAATAATTGTTATTTTTTCCATCTATTAATATTTTATGTAGTTTTGTTCCATCAGAGATCCTTAAATGCATACAAATATAAAAGAGTTTAACGTTTAAGGAGAAAAGTTTACATGCAAGGCCCTTTCAGTTAATGTAGACTGGAATTGCTTGGGCTGAATCATGTTAACAAATAGAGTAACGTAAAAATTTATTGCTGTCACCAGAAAAAGTCATTCTTAATGCGCGATTAAATCGGTATCATTCATTTTATTTATTGTTTCTTTTTTTCATGAAATTCTTGTATTTCTAATTTGTATCAGTTTTTCGTAAGACTCTTAGAAAGTTATGTTTATGTAAATATAAAATTAGTTGTCACACCTCAAGCTGTTGATCGAAAACATTTTTAATAAAACTACATCAAAATGAAGTACAAGTGATAAAAAAAAGTATGATAACATTACAAAAGAAATTAGTCGATATAATTAGCAACATTAAATGCCAAGATACCAAGAACTTTAGTTCATGGATGCAATTAACAGAAAAAGTATGATACAGAACAATGAACCTAGCTCAGGGTTCTGTGCATCGTCTATTTCACAAAGAGGAAACACAATTCATAACTCTCTGTATTGAGACAAGCAGTTTGGGAAACTAATAACCATACGAAAATGGGTACATGTACCACAAGCCAAACGTATGTAATGCATAAAAATGACTTAATTAAATAATAGAGATACCACTTAAAAGTAGTAGGCTTAGTTTTTATGTGTAGTACAAAATTTCTAATAATGAATGAAGTAGATGGTCGACATTTAATTACAACATAGCTAATTCTAGACTGAAAAAATGATTTAAGTGACAAAAAAAGTTTATTTTCTCAATTTTGTATGTTGCACTTTGAGGTACTGTTAAGTATTAGAGATACTGAATAAAAATAGTAAAACTTTCCTATTTTTTATCTAAATATTAAATTGTAAAGCTTGGGCTTTTTCCTTAAACGATTTTTAGTAAATTTCTTGAAGGAATTCTGGAAAATATATAACTGCGTGAAAACTTATGTACCATTGTTGATAGAACATTTTGTAAAACATATGAGCAATTGTATCTAATTTTTTGCGCATAATTTATTTTATAAAATTTTTTTGATAACTTCGGTTCAAATCTTTGAAGATAGAATCGAAGCTTAAAAAAATTAAAATTTTACAAAAAATAATAGTTTTACAATTTATCTTGAGATTGTCATTATAGTTAACAGAACCTTAACAAGCAGTGTGCAAAATGAGAGCACAAACTTCTTTTAGCACTTTAATTAGCCTATTTTGGTATGAAATTAGCTCTGTTGTTAAGAATTTCCACCATATTCTTTATCAATCATAACAAATTTAGTACTGTGCATGGGTAATGCACCTCTTCAAGTGCTTGATCTCTTTAAAGACACATTCTCAGGATAAAAATTCTTTTAACATATACATTTACATAATTAGTAGTCTTAAAGACCATGTCTTAGCAAAAACATGAAAACCTGACAATCATCAATCATAGTTTGGAGATTATTTAAAATCAGCAAAATAAGCAAAATGGATTATAAAAAAAATTAGACCTGGATGAGAATCCGTAAGAAAAGAAACAGCTACAAGGTCTTAGTAATTGTGGCAGAATAAAATGAAAAAATAAAATAAAATAAGTACACACGGTGGAAATAATAATATAATTAGGAATAATCCTTCGAAAAAAATAGAAGGAAAAATAACGAGAAACATAATATGTGCACTATCAATAAATTCGAATTAGGTAAAGAAATTAAGAACAGAATTTTGAAATTGAATAAAAAAGGATCGATAAGAGTATAACTATAATAATGTTACACCCAATGGGAAAGATGTAGCAAGAAATGAATAATATACAACTTGAAGCATGTAGAAAAGATCTCCCGAAATAAACAGGCAACAAATAAAACATTAGTAAAAAAATACTTTGTTAGTAATATGCTTGTAGCAAGATTTACCCTTCGGAGAAATATAGTCTATAATTATTTGAATTTACAGTTGTGGCAATGGACAAAATACTTATGCACAGATAACTTGCACTCTTATCTCACTCAAAACAGTTATTGTTTCCTGGCTATAATCAATATTACAATTTTGTGATGTTATTTGTGACTGTTTTCAGCTTGGTTACTGTTACCAAAAAAGCATTCTAGAGAAATTTAGACTATGTGTCATTTTCTAAAGAGCATATAAGATGTCAGCACTTCTAAACAGAAATTTTTCGCTTCAAAATATATTGTTTGAATTATAAAAATATTTATTGGAATGTGAGACATATCAAACAGTCATACAACTTTGAGCTAGTTGTACGAGCGAAAGACATAATCATGTATAAGTATGTAATTAAACCAGAAAACAGTTTGTCCAATTTATATTGATAAATATGCACGATGCATTAGAAAAAGTTTTCCTTAGTATTCTGAAATATGGTAACGATTTTAAAAACATTTCAGGAATATGCAAAGACATAGTTAAAAAGTAATTATCGATTAATTTTGTTAATAGTAATTTTTGGACATCTTGTATTATATACTTGTTTGATCAAAGATAAGTCACGGCCCACCTCCCACTGCGGCTCCACTGGACCACCCTAACCACCTTCTTAGCTACCTCTTAAATAACGTACACTAAAAAAAGATCATCGCTGCTACTATACCTTACCATACAGTAGCTATACCGAATGGTAGTACAGCAATAGTTTTGGACTTTCGCTTAGTGTGTGTGCCGGTTGGTGGCATGAGGAGCACCTTTGTCTTAGGTTAGCTCCCTACTACTCCCCCGCTGTTCCCTCTCAATCTCCCGCAGCTCTCCCTCTTTTTACCCCATGTCCTCTTCCATTAATAACGTAGTTATTAATTTATATTTACATGACTCTTTACCTATTTTATTTGGATCAGCTCTCCTTGGTTCTTCTTTATCATCTGTAACAATTTAATATTCTTAACCTAATAACAGTTGCTTTATGTCCCTTAATTGCTTCTATCCCGACTCTACCTATTGTATCTCACTCTATCTGTTCGTCCTTTATCTTCGATAAAAAAACATTTTTATTTTTATTACAAAAAGAAACCATATTTCAAACTGTTATGTTTTTTACCTTAAAATTTTACAATAAATCAACGAATATATTTTTTGATTGCAATACAAACTGTTGATTCAATATTACATGATTTTTGAAGTCCATGGTGAGCTTTTTTTGTGTCAATTGTAGAAGTTTCTATTACACGCTTCATTTCGATTACGAGTGGAAGGTCTTGCAGTCTCTCTGATAAATAAGTACTTATGATAAGTTAATCACCATCTTATATATTTCTAATATTAAAAATAAATTACTTTCTGATAAAAATGTTATCGAAGTTACAGATCATTATGGTTAATCTGTTAATCATTCTCCTATGGATCTAAAAAAACTCTGAAGCATCGATGATGTGTCAGGGACTCCACAGAATTGAAAAAATGATATCATTTGATTATTATTGTTTAGTACATCAAACAAAACTTTATTCTATTTGTTTAACATTGTGACATTCCATATGCCACTTCAACCCATCTAATAATTTAGAACTACATAAAATTCTGGAAAAATTTAGCAGTTACGTTGAGCTAGGAGGAACAGAATTATAATAGCTGGAGATTTAAATAACAGGATGAAAAAAAAAGCAAATAGAGAAAGACCCTAATGTTTGTAGCTAATAAGACTCAGAGGATGTAGATATAAACAGTGAAGGCGAAAGACGGTTCAATTTCTGCTAAAACATAGGACTAGTAGTAAAAAATGGGTAGTCAAAGAGAAATTAGGACAAATAGATTCATACACGGCGTGTAAAAGAAAGGGACAGATCAATCCTTATTTTGTATTATAGGTAAAGATGGATATCTATAGTGCTGTTAAACCTTTAAGAGTTGTAAATAGAAGTAAGGCTGATCATATTCCGATGACGTTTAAGATCGCAGGCAATATTATTTGAGGAGGAGAAAAGGAAGAGAATCAGGTGATTATTAAAAAATGATGATGTGAAAAATAAGTGTAAAATATGAGTGTTAAACAGGACTTTAAGGGTAGAAAAAGAATATTTAAATCAAATTATTAACCAGAGTGAAATAAATATCACAGAAAAATAAGACAGTTTACCTAATGTATTTACGCAGGTAGCAGAAGTACTAAAAATGATAAGATCGAAAGAGGGAAATGATTGCAAAATTCATAAATGGGATTATAGAATAATTGTGCTGAAAAAATAGATAACAGGTAAATTCAAACATGGATCAAAAAACAAAAAATAGAGGACAAAAATTGGATTGAAGACTAAAAAATGAGATTCAATGGAATTGTAAAAATTGGACAAATTAAAACAGCTGATGAAGAACTAAGCAATGTAGAAGAAAGGAAACATTTTAATTAGTTTTGGCGAGAGATTAAAAAATTCGAACTAAAAAAAACAGGTGGACGGAAACACAAACAGAGGTATAATAGAATGATTTGAAAAATTTGTTAGGAGACAGCAATATGACATGTAACGCGGAAAATGAGAAAAAGGAGCATCGGAATTAGCAGCTAACTATGAGAGGATTTTGACAAGGATATGCCGATCATTAAATTACATAAACTCCCAGGGAAAATAGAAAACAATAAAGCCGCACGAGACGACGTAATTGTGGGGGAATGTTTTAAATATCTGCCCGTGATTAGAATAAATAAATTGACGTACATATTTAATGGGTTATGGACAGAGACAACAATCATTGAAAAGCGGTCATTAGCTAAAATCTATCAAAATCACAAGGCAGAGAAGAAGTACACGAAAAATGGTGGACCCGCAAAAATTGCTACCTATTCCCTTATTAGCACTTCCCATACCCTGTACTATAATTTAATTGAGAGCCAGGGGCTGATTAATTTATCCAAAATAGTAAAAGAGATAGGACACGGGTGCACCTAAGGCCCGGTCTTCTTGTTTTATTAGCATATGATACAGACGATAGGTGGTATTAAAATAATACACCAAGTGTTATAGCACGAGAACTAAAAATAGACTGTTTTGAATTTTCTGATAACGTTGTATTAGGTCCAAAGTGATTTTAAGACACAAAACAAATCCTAAAAGATTTAGATAAAAATAGTACGAGATGTAGGCGGGAAGTAAACCTATGATAAAAAAAACATAAAAATCTTAATTTTTAGGAACAGACAAGGAATAGGAAAAAATCTGTTGGAATGGGCAGGGAAGGTATCGGAAGTTTCAAGCGAGTGTGAGGACCTAGGAGTATGGTTTAAAAAAAAAAGTAGCTTCTCGTGGCACGGGAAAAAAAGACAGGTAGGTGCTAACGTGAATAATTTCGAACAAAGATTATTTATTATAGGTTTAATAATAAATTTGGATTGAACATACGTAGCAGAGACTTGCGTATAAAAAGAAAAAAATAAGTAGAAAAATTGGAGGAAAGATTTACAAATATGATGTTAGGTTCCAATGGAAACACATTAGGATATAAATGGAAAATAGAAGCAGGATGGGTTGTCATGAAAATGCACATAAGAAAAAGGGCAGAAAATAACTTTCCGCCTATTATAAAAATAGAGAAGAGCAGGTGACCACAAGCATGATTGATAAAAGAATAAAGGGACATAATCCATCAAAATCCAAAAAAAATGGACGAAGGAGTTGAAATAGTATATAAAGAAATGGATACGGAGACGATAGGACCTATGAAAAAGGCAACCGAGAAAAATGAACTTAAGAAAGTTAGAGAGAATTTTAGATGGCGTAGGAAGACTTTTATCAATTAGTAAACAGAGGAAATCTAGATGGTACTTGACAAATCTTACATCTGTGAATATTGAAAAGAATGAATAGTTAAGCTGGAAAGAGAACAAAATTGGGAAAAGGAACAATTAGCAGCAGATTCGAAAAAGCAATGGTGTAGGCTTACATATAAGAATGTAGAAAGGACGAAAAAAAAAGAGTTTTAAGTGATAGACTGTAGGATCTGGAGTGGAGAAAAATATAGAGTACATATTGCTATGTAGAGAGGCAGGAAAATACATAGGAAATGAAGTAATAAGGCTAGCCAGTGATATAGAATCAATAGATAATGAAGAGATGTCCAGAAAGGAGATATTAAAATAATAATTGAATCAGGTAGATAATTTATCAATGTGCAAAAGTTATTACGATAGGTAAGTAAGGGACAGTAGAGCGGAGATTAAAAGTTGAATAATATGTTATGCATTGTAAATTTAAATATTATGTCAATGTTAAAAGGAATCCTCACATGTACTTATATAAGCATATAAGGGCGAATGATAATATGATATTAAGCTATGTGAATCAATTTCGTATTATATTCTGTTGTGAATACAATTAGAATTAATTTTAGGTGTTATGAATTCTAAGTAGTTATGACACAAGAAAGAAGAATCAGCAGGATGTAATGATTTGTAAAAGAAATAGATAATTGGATACATTATCTTTTTACGTTCTCTAAAATTTAGTAAGAATTCACTAATGTTCTTGTCTCATAAACTTATGATCATGAGTAATTTTAAGATCTTAAAAATGACCAAAAAAAGCGTACAATAATTTCTGTAATGTTAATATTCATATGATTTTTACAGATATGTACGTATCAATCATTACATACTTATCAATTGTAAGCTTGATTATCGATTAGAATGACTTATCAGTATTGAATAAGTAATAATAGTTTGCTAAATCTGTAAGCCTATCTTATTTATTAACCATAGTTCTTTGATTTTGAAGCCGATTTTTGTTTTCGTTTTGGTTAACTACATGTGTACGCATGTATGTATTAAGTAATAAATTTTTGTATTAGATATTTGGACATAAGAATAAAAACGTTTAAATATCAGGGCTGGCCCGCGGAGCGTGCAGGGGACGAAGCTTCTCTAGTATATATATATATATATATATACACACATACACACACATATGTGTATGTATATACTCTTATTTAAGTCAAGTCCTTACAAATTGAGAAGCAAAGATTGTTAGGATTACTTACCCTGAAGCTAAATGCGTACCAGAAGATGCACGATTTTCTGCGAAAGAAATTCGTGTCTAAAAAGTATGAAAATATTTTTTTTCAGTGCGTTGCAAGGTGTAAATTTTAATTTTTGACTTAGGACATATTCTTTTCTCAAAAAGACGGATAGGTCAGATGACAAATATCCTTGGTTGTATCTAATCTCGTTATTTTCGCTGCCTTATGCCTATTTGATTGAATCCGTACGTTGATTTCATTCAAAACGATGTTTTAATTAAACAATTTCTTTTTGTTATAAGACATGATTTATTTATTCTTAGTACTTAATATGATATTAAAGTGATTTTTCTGCTAGTAGAAATCGAACTTGTCTTTGCATATTATAAGTTTCTAAGTATTTGATAAGTAACATGTTTTGCAGGAAGTACAGAAAATAGCTAGTGACGATCGTGGTTGGGTCGATACTCCTCCAGAATCACCAATTTTTTCGATAAACAGTAGTAGTTACATTGTTATTATTCCCGTAAAGGATGGACCAACAGGATTTTACAGACATATTGTATGGGTTAATTTTTTAAAACGTCAAGTCGTACCATTGACTCACGGACAATTTGAGGTTGTGAAAATACTTGCTTGGGACCAGATGAAAAATATCATGTAAGTTTAAATTTATTATTCCTAATCTTCTTCAATATTTATTCAGTTTTTGGCTTGGATCTATTGTCTGTAAGTAAAATCTACCCTTAAAAATTATGATATTGGAAATTTTCCTAACAATATCGTTCAAAAACTATAATATTGATGTTTCATAATAATTTTGATTTTTCCAGCCTCCTAAAAGTGTATTATAAAATCAATGATTTGGGAACGATTCTGTCGCTAGAAGTTACGTTATAAATTTTCGTGGTTGACCAAAACATGCTAGATTCACATAAGAGCCTACTTATGATGAGGCTCACTCCATAAAATAATGACTTAATTTCTAGCGACAGAATATTGTCCAAACGTAGCATAATGACTCATAATATGTTTCAGTTTGTCCAAATAAATTGTCATCAAGATCTTAATTTTTTCTCAATGTCCATAAGAATAACACTACACATTTTATATAGATATCTAGGTATCCACAGAACAACCTTTGAGTAAGTAAGTTACTCAGTTTAGATCTTACGGTTTGATGAGCATTTTAGTAAATAAATAACAAGGATTTAAAGTATTATATAATCCAGGTTTTTTTTACTTAATCGTGCTTATTAAAGTAATTAAAAAGTAGACAGCATAATATAAGAATAAGAAGGATTTATTCAAATGTTTCTCTTTGATAAATAGTATGGAAGAGCGCACGAAGCATGTCTGGCATGTCTAGATGGACATAGAAAGCATATCCTATGATATCCCTGTAACTTAAACCATTCAATATTGTATTAGTTTTTTGCTGCAATACCACAATTGTTTGATAATGTAGTCTTAAACGTCCTTTGTCGCTTTGATGTGCAATTAAATTTATTTAAACAATAGTGGAAATAACAATAGTAGAAATAAAACAGTCTATGCTAAGCCATTCATGATCGTTAAGCATTTCATTTTTTGACATGCGCCCTCCCCCAATATACTTTTGGATGTCTCCTTTCCATACTTAGTATCATTTAAAAATCCAAATGATACATAAAAAATTTTTTAAATTTACTATCATATAATTTATTACCAGGGATCTGCTTTGCGTTCCTATCATAAAATTATTGTAGTCGAACAATTCTAATGGCAGGTAGTGAACTGGTGCGTGAAGGGAAGTGTGCAAGAAAATCTTGCCCGCTGCAGCGGTCCCCCCACCACGCTACCATAGATGTATAATGCGCTTTTTTCATTGAGATATAGACCTTCGTTGCTGTTTTTGCTCTTATGAATGCTCATGGACATTTCTATATCAAATCACAAAGCTACGTTTATACGTAGTGTATAGGCATATGCTATAATAATGTTTACAGGGCCTGTACCTATATTTGCGCGTGGATACAGAGTTAAGTACGAGAAGAGGAAGAGAGTCAGAGTCGGAATACTTATGTTAGGCTATGGACAGAGAGAGGGAGAGAAGAAAGAATAATGATCTACATGTATAAACTATGGCATTTGAATAAATCATGTTTATGTATTTTACTATACACGTGCTTTCTCTTTTTATCTCTCTAGCAGCTCCATTTATCCCTCTCGAAGATAATACATTCATGGAATCTTAATTTAATATTAGCTACTGATATTGTGTTATAAATTTTTATGAGTAATTGTATCATATAACAATGAATGTACAATGTGCTAGGCTCACGTATTTTAATCTTCTTGTATACCTATAACTGTAGTAGCATATAACTTAAAACTTTACTATTTAGGCTATACATTAATACGATAATGACATTGATTTTTCAAAAAAACTCTGACACGATCATAAAATTGGAACAGACGTTCATACATTAAAATACAGTTTATTGATATAAATATATCCTTAAAATATTTTGGCTAAAAAAAAACAATTTTTGCTGGTTTCCTAAAGGGGAAATCATAACACGGTGGACGAATAGAAATGAGTCCCAATCTAATAACATAACCTTTAAATCCTGTATTTTGACTTTATGTTTACGCAATGAGGATACAACAATTGGGTTTGTTCGGAACATTTAGGCAGATGTGCATAAATAAATTCATGGTTGTTTTATCCAAACATAACCTCAAAAAATGGCTGTATCTCGAAGAGAAAACAAGATAGGCCAAAAAAAGCAATTGTGTGGATTTCGTAAAGAGAACATACATTACACGGTGCCTAAATAGAGAGGCATGCCAATGTTATAGCATAATTATTTTTTTTTCTTTGTCCGTATATTTATAAAACAGAAGTAAACATTCATGAAAAAAATTTTCAATATTTTTTAATAAACTTAAAATAATTTTTTAATAATTTTGAAAAAAATTTTTAATATTTTTTAATAAACTCAAAATAACTTTTTAAAAAACGATTAACAAGTAGTACAGATGAACAATAATTATTCGAATTTTTTTTTTTATGATTACTATCGTCAAATACAAAAAAAGTGGCCGTATTTCAAAGTTAAAGTAATAAAGGCCGAAGGTAACAGTTTTTACTATTTTGTTTTTTTACTTTTACAAATGTGAATAATAATAATTGCAGTGTCTAACTTCTACCTAGACTCTCATGCTTCTACCCGCATTTTTTTTAAAGTATTGCACAGCTTGACTCAAATATTATTTGGTGCATATCTCTGCCAACACAAAATATGGTAAGGTACCTGGACTTTGGTGCCACTGCCTGATAATTTTTGTAACTAAGAGCTCCCATACAAATAAATATGACAGCATGTTAGCCTAATCAGTCAATTCATTAGAAGCATTTGACGCCTAAATATGACAGACAGCAGCATCGTGATCACAGTATTTAGCTGCCTATAATATTACTGGCACCATGGACCGAATAGTTAAACTGTTACAAGTACACACTTTTGTAAAATTTACAAGCTATAAGCTCACATGTTATATTATTCAGATGCCCAACATATCCTTGCAAGGTTGGATGGTGAGAAACAGCTGCTATTCCAGAAAAACGATTTCTAGCCAAAGGAAGTGCTACTTACATCTGCGAATTCCGATCATGAGTGTTTTTAGTAGAGTCAAGCTTCCTTACAGCCATAGGAAGTGATGACTGACGCAACCAAAAGGCTAGATCAAAACCTATGACCAAATTTAATTCCCATAAGCCGGGCTTCGCTTACCTCCAGGGTTATCAGGATTTGGCAACGTATGTCATACGAAGCCTAGATAGTGAGATGCAACTGGTAAGTGACTGTTCACGTGTATTCTCTTGAGACAGTTATTATTTTACCATCTCTAGAAATAGACTTATATAAATAGACTATGCAATTTATTAGGTCAGCTGTAGCAAGAGGAAGATACAGTCTGTATTGCACAGTCTACCTCTTTTATCTCGGTAACAGCTGATCCATTGGGTTGCAAAATGTATTCATATATGCCTATGGCTCTAACCAGCCCATCATAACTTCCGTCCATCTAGTCTACGCATTTGAGCTGCCAGTAAACATTATCCTGATGCGAGGTAGGGTCAAGCAGAATCACAATGTTTCTAAAAGCAAATTAGTTGCGAGACTTAACCCATTTTTGGCATTGCTTGAGCGTTTTCAGTTACTTACGAATCAAGTGATGCTAGAACTAATTGTGAATTCCATACACCATGTTCTAGTGTATAGATTGGAATGACATATTTGTCACAGTGCTGTGCCTACACTATAAAATTAAGATAAGTTAGAAATAATTCTTACTAGATTTGACGTGGCTTCCCAAAGACTGTCACAGCAGGTTGTATTGTTACGCCATATTTTAAGTAGGGTTGTGTTGACGAGATGCTAGGCCCCTTTAATACGCTCATAGCCTTGGAGAGAAGAAAAGGGGATAAAGATATATTAATCGCCCATGCAGCCAGCAAGATTAATTTTCACAATAACAAAGACTATCAATGGCAACTTGGTAGCAGCACTAAGCTGGCTTCTATTTGGCGATTTCATGACTGTGCAGATAATAACCTTAGTAGTTTCAAGTAGAGAACCCGTTATCCATGACAGTGGCAATTTTTCAAGTAAAAAGTTTAATAGAATGTTAAATGTGTGTGCAGTGTTGCGTCTAATTTAACATGTGCCCCTTGCTCTCAGATATATCTTTCTTCTTAAGACCCTGTTAAGCCTAAGCCCGTTTAAAATACAGTCGATTTGAGTTTAATCTCGAACAGAGCACTAATTTAAATGATAGCACAAGCTTTAAAGATCAGGGTACACGGAGAGAACAATACTGGCCCGCTAGATTCAGGGCGATGGAGCGTGCGATATTTTTACCGCTGCTATGCGTGCTATGCAATGGATGTGCCCTACTGGCAATACTGCAATGGTTTTTCAGTTTCATCGTGATGTATGTACGCTATAACAGAGCAGTTCTGGGGGATGGTATCGCTGCGCATGCTTCGCTCATATTATGAGCACGGCCAGTGTTAAGGGAAGGAAAAATAGTCCCCCCTCAAAAGCTGCTAACTTGTGAATGCGGCAAGGTTTTCATGAAAATAGCCGTAGTGATCTGCGTGAGAGAGAGAGAGAGAGAGAGAGAGAATCAGCAGAACTAGTACCAACTTATCTATAGTGAGAAAAATTGATAAAAGCACTAGCGACAGCTGACTAGACATATAGATGCAGTCAGATATATATATAGCTCAATATTTATGTATTAACTATCAGCTGATCAACTATGCGCTCATAAACTAATTAAATGGTAAAATTTGTCTCATCTAATATGACTTAAACCATCACATCCGATGAGTAGAAAGCATTTTTCAATTAAGCCAACTGATATCAACAGCAAAAGTGACTCAGATTGTTGGACAAGTGACAAGTTTTAACTGTCTTATAATATAGTATGCTTACTTTGTGCAAAATTCTAGTTTCAAGTATGTCCTGCATCCAGGATAGCTGGGCCAACTAGGTCGAGCTGGTCTACTTCATTACAGTGGCAAGTGTAGGGTCTCATCGGACAAGCACCTACCTCTAAAATAGTAATACTGTGCTTGACTTTTTACTTAGGGATCATCGCTGAAGATATCACAACCAGAATCGCCAGGTAAACACAACAAGATGATGTTTTAATGGTTAAAGAAGATTGACTGCAATTCTATGTCTATTTCTGCAATGATACGCACAAAGTAACCTACTTCTTAACAAATTGCCTCACAGTGATTACATAACACACTTCAACTATTACGTACTACAATTTTTGTATAATTCTCTCATGTCTTTTCACTTTATATAATTTTTACGCATAGCTGATCCTACAGAGTAACTTAATTTTACCAAAACAACAGTGCAACCACCAATTTTTCACTCGGATAAGATGAGTGGGGTTCAAATGGCTTTGTACAATCAAATAAAAGACAAGTGACAAGTCTGAAATTTTAGTCTATGTATGCTATGTCTTATAATGAAGCTTACTTTGTGCCAAATTCTGGCTTCAGGTACGTCCTGCATCCAGGGTTGCTGGGCCTACTAGGTCGTCCTGGTTTACTCCAACAAATCGATTTCAATTATTTAATGTTCTTACTTTGTGTCTAATTGTAATTTCAGGTATCCAAGAGGTCAAAACTTGATATTTTTCTAGGATGTACCATCGTAACAACAAGTGAAATGTACCGTCGGAGAGGCTTGTACTTTCAAGCTTAAACTACTTTGACAGCACAACTCGTTTATAGACCCAACAGCTGCACCAGAAAATTTTTTATTCAATCCATTTATTAAATCTTAACGGAACTTAATAATTATTACTTTATATTACAATAGACATAACACTGACACCATCTTTACTTTTGATCCGTCGGTGTGTCTCAAGGACGGAAAGTACGGCATTCACTCGCCTTCGGTTCGTATCGCAACTCGCCCCCTGAACATGATGCCATTCTCTTTTCTTGAGGCCCGTGTAAGATTTTTTTTGTTACACAGTCGAGTATAAAACGGTTTTTAATGGTTTCGGGGATACAATTACGAAATATCCTCTGTGGTTAAAATCACATTTTCTATTAGTTAGGAATATTACATTTCCTACCTAGGGCAGAAAATACGACTACCGCACCCGAAGAGCGCAGATGTTGTATATTTATGCCCGAGGTAAGGATACAATTTCTTGTACCGAGGGTAAAAAGTGCCAATTTCTGCCCGTTTGAGCATTTTTGGTCCGCTAATCACTTTTGGCCCTAGGGCAAAAAGAAATTTTCCTGCCCGTGGACCGAAAGTGATTAGGAGGGCCGAAAATGCGTCCTGCGGGCAGAAAGGCTCTGCTGCGACAGACTTTTTTGCGACAGACTTCACCTCTGGGCAGTAAAAGCTAATCTCCACCGTCGAAGAATGTGGTACTCTGCTCCCCAAAAAGGAGTACATAGTCGAACTTTCAGACAGGGATGGGCAAGATGCACATTTAGATACTCAAATAAAATTGTAACTAAGATACTCTAAGATACTGTATTTAGAAATACTGCATTATTATATACAGTAATCATAAATGCGTACCTATGAATACGGACATAAATACAGTACTTACATAACGATATTTATAAATGCGTATTTAAATACAGTATTTAAAAATGCGCATTCATAAATACTGTACTTATAAATACAGTAGTTAAATGTAAATCAATAATATCATTTCTTTTGAAGATTTTTCAATACAAACATTGAAGAAATACTCATCACAGGCTTTTTTGCAGTATACGACCTGTGAACTGTAAAACATACTTGCGAAACTGCTAACTAATTGTAAGTCGTGTTTTACCTACAATTTTATCTGCTTTACTTAAATAGCCTGGAAAAGGAGGAAATAGTGTTGATTTGCTGAAAGTATTCTAGTGCAAAGATCAAATTTTTCCTGAAAACATTATGAATAAATTGGCAATCGCGCTTGTGACTGGTTAAGCACTATGTTACAGCTCGAAGGTCTCAAGATGTCATATTGCATACCTGTTAAAAAATATATGAAACGGGATACTGTATTTGATGTGTATCTAACAACTTTACTCATCAATACTGCATTTTACAATACTGTTTTTAAAAATACGCATTTGTAAATACTGTACTTAAATGTGGATTTAAAAATACAGGTATTTGACTGCTGTATTCAAATACAGGTATTTAAAATGTTTATATTGGGTGTTTAAGCATACAAATACCAAATACATGCCCATACCTGCTATCAGAAGGGTTATCAGAATCTACTTTAATTTATTTAGCACAAGTAATGATAAAAGTCATTGTTTTTTTTTTTTTTTTATTCTTTCACTCAAGACGTTCTTCTTTATTTTTATCACCCTTTTTTTTCATTTTCGACATTTCCTTCTTCCTCTTCTTCTTTATTCTCATCATGGACCGATTCGTTCCAATCAGGTCATCCAGCAACAACATGGGGTCGGTGGTAGGGGACTTAATTGTTGAATTTTGGCGCGGTTGCTGTAACAACTGTTAGTAGCAGGGTTTTGATGATAAATTCAGGTTACACCAGTACCTACTGCCGCATTAAGTTGGGGAACAAGAAGTGTGCTGCAAGAGTTAGTGCGCAACCAGGTACATCTCTTGCAACTGTTCAAATTCCTCCAAACATGATTTACGATCTGTCTGAGGTGATAATATACACATAACTGGAAATTTTTTTAATCATTACGCTGATTGTTAATTAACAGCTGTGTGAGTTCTACTATAACCATGACTGCTTGCAGTGCACTGCTTATGTCCATTATACTAGATGTGATACTAGCCACCTTCAGCTGGTATATTGAAGGGGGCTCATCACCCCTTTATATCACATATTTTATATATTTTATTATAAATGTATTTTAAAAGTTATGATAAGTGCCACTTTACATGACAATGATATAGCTAGTGCTAAATATAATGCTTTTTTTTATAAAATTTTGTTCTTAAATTTTTCAGATACCAAAGCTTGAAAAAAAATGCTGTAATCTTTTTTAATTTATATCTGGTTTTTAATTTTTTGGGCTCATTCTCTTCCTTGAAAAAATCCGTTGGGAGTCATCACGAAAAATATTTCAAAAACATGGATACATTACCTAGAAATATCAGTTGTTTGCATGAAAAAACAAGAAATAAGTAAACGATTTAATTTTCTGGAAAACCTATTAAAGTTTTTGCGACATTTCTAGTGATGACTCCTAAAGCTTTTGCTTGAAAAAGAGAATAAGCCCAACGATTTGATAATCAATTGTAAATTTAAAAAGATAAAAGTAAAGATTAAAACAGACAAAACACTCATAATGTTTTCAGGACATTGCTTTTGGAAGGCAATTTCCTTCCTTCGTCGAATATGCTTACTGGATCGATGTCCCAGTCGTTTCGGATTTGCTGTAACATATAAAATGCAGTTAAGCATTTCTTTTTGCTTTATTATATGTTTGATAATTTTTTGATTACATGTTTGAGACAACGGCTGACCATTGCGTATATTCATAAAGTCTGTTACATTATCAAATATACCAGTTTACACTGTTCAAAAGTGTCATAATCCACATCAAAACCATTCTAAACCAGGACCCACAGATGCATGCAAAATATACAGAGGCTTGGAAATATGCAAAAATTAATTTAAAGGCCGGTGCACATACACTTTAATTGTCAGTATCAAGAAAGACAGCGACGAAACTCTAATAAAATATTATGAATATTAAATATTTCAAAAAACCTCTTGTTTTGCATAATAAATAAATGGAGCCTTTTTAATAAAACACCAAAGAATTAAGGAGTATCCAATAGTTTGGTATTGTGAAACAAGTACTACAACTTACTACAATCGTTAAAGTGCCCAAATGAATACAACTGGAACATTCTGGATGATTTTACGTTTGATAAGGAAACACAGTGATCACATACTGATTGAGCAGCCAATGCTTACCTTAGATAACCAGATGATTATAAAACAATTAAAGCCAGCAACTCATTAGGAACAACACAAACAAGCGTATCATGTAGGTTTACATGAGGTGTAGGTAGTACATTGTATAACAAATTATCAAAAATATGACGTACTGATTATAATTGGTCGATGGTTTAAATCATTTTGGAATCATCTGGTTATCTAAGGTAAGCGATGGGATCAAATTATCTGTAATGTCAGAAATTTATCGTGAAATTGGGACCAGCTAGAAACTCACTAGGCATCGATGAGCCGCTGTAGCGCCTGCGCCGTACTGCTGTACGACAAAATACCCATGCGATCTCTTACTCTTTCAGCACCTTTCACAATGCAAAAAAATTCGATGCTTTGTTAAGTTGTAGTATAAGTATTTATAATTAAACCCGCCGAAGCTGCATCTAACATTAAAATAGTAGATTTTATACTATAAGCGCAGAGCAAAAACATCACAACCGAAGGGCGGGGTTATTGTATGTTTTTGCACAAATTTCGAGCGACGTTTTTCTTTCTAAGGGTGCAAAGTCAAACTTTAGTCCCGTAGGTGCAAAGTGCGCCCGCAGGCCGAAAAAAGTTGGTACCCGTGTAGAGAAGACACATTTTTTTAGGCCTTTTTGCCAAGGTACTTTTTTTGCATTAAAATCCGGTTTGCAAAACCTATCCATCCGATCGTGCTTAAGTTTAGTGTGGTTATTAACAGTAGGTAGGCTAGGCTGGTTCTGGGCCACTTTTCCGGCAGCCTAACTAGTGCTGGATTAGCCGGATTCTCCCTACCTGGCAGCCAGGCTTCCTCGTACTATAGCATAAGCTGTAACTCAGGTTTCCTCTACTAGTGCCAGACTAGCCATAATCCCTACTCTACCGGCTCAACCCTAGTCAATTGACACTATCAACAAGCGGCACTACTGACCGTGCTCAACATCGTGTTATTAGACGAGCAAACGCATACTTCCCTCCTGCCTAAAGCAGCCTTACTTCCGCCTGCTTACTCTGACAGCCTTACTCCGTATCCCCATGCCATTGTTTGGGTGATAAAGCCCTTGAAACGGCACAAGATTCCTCCGGATTCTTCATCGCGCGAACTAAAGGTAAGTTCTTTGAACGCTATCCTGTTCATCTAAGGCAAGCAAGAGCACGTTGTGTAAAACGCTTGAGGCTAGTGATACTATGCCCAGTCCGTCTTATCAATACGCACATCAAATGATGCCAGCTTTGTCGACTCAAGTCTTGAGAGGTGATGGCAACAGTTCGAAGCGGGCAAGAGAGAGAAAGAGAGACCCAGAGATTAGGAATATTAGGATAGTATGTGTGTGGTTAGGAACGGCACAACTTACATCGACTCCAATCGCTCGTACTGCTCGAGATGAACTTTCCCTGGAAGAAATATGATCCATACGAGCTCCGCTCTCTTATCAGCGTAGGTATTTCTTCCATCTCTGACGTGGTCCATCTAAGCCTATTTCCTCGAACGTACTTATTTCATTCAAAACGGGAGATATGCTTCGCTGAGGTGAGCATAATCGCGTGGTGTACAACGCTCTGTACGAGTAACACGATGCCCAATATTCGTACATTCTCTCTAACGTATTATACCATATCAGCGTAAGGCTTATATTAGTGGCCGTAAACGTGTATCGAATAATGCAAGACACTGGCTACACGCGCACTAACTCTCTTATTACAAAATCATAAACTTGCACCGAAGCAGGTCCTAATGCTGGCCCACTCTTTTACACAGCACCGTACATATGAATAAAGACTGTTGAGTCGTAAGTGTAGTTCGAAATGCCTAAGTTGTAGCAAGTCCGTCGACGAGTCCAGTCATCTAGTGCATAAACTTTTACATTCAAAAAAACTCTTGCGATCTCTAGAATCCTTGCAAAAATGCCAGCATCCAGGAATGTCCCTTAATTACAGCAACCAATCAGGAACTCCATTACGGATACTAGGCAACGATACAAATAGCCAGGAGACAAAGAGAGCAGCATAAGAAAAATTAAATCATCTACTTGCTACAGTTCTTTTAAGAGTTATACCTTGGTGTTTTTTTTTCGCTAGAATTCTAGAGATCGCAAGAGTTTATTTGATGGTAAGAGTGTATACCCTAGATGACTGCACTCGTCAACTGACTTGCTACAACTTAAGCATTTTCAGCAACACTTACAATTTAACAGTCTTCATCAATATATGTACGGTGCTGTGTAAAAGAGTGGGCCAGCATTAGGACCTGCTCCGCTTGAAGTTTATAATTTGCGTTATGAGAGAGCTAGCGCGTGTATAGGCAGTGTTTAGCATCATTCGATATGCCTTTACATCCGCTAATATAAACCTTACACTGATATGATATACTACGTAAGAAGGAAGGTACAAATATTAAGCATCGTGTTACTCGTACCAAGCATTGTTCACAACGCGCTGATGCTTGCCTCTGCGAAGCATATCTCCCGCTTTGAACGAAATAAATACGTTGAGGAAGCAGGCATAGAAGGACTGCGTCGAAGATAAAAAAAATACCTACGCTGATAAAAGAGCGGGGCACGCATGGATCATATTTTGTTCAGAGAGAATGCATCTTGAGCAGTACGAAAGTTAGGAGTCGATGTTAATTGTGCTGTTCCTAACCTGCACATACATCCTGTCCTAATATTTCTACTCTCTGTCTGGCTATCTCTCTCTCTCTTTCGTGCTAATCTCGACAACATCAGCCGCGATGACTCGTCTGTGAAGACCGTTGCCACCACTTCTTAGCACTTAAGTCGACAAAGTCAGCATCATTCTATATGCGGATTGATAAGAAGGATCAGGCATAGTATTACCCGCACCAAGCGTTATACACAACGTGCTCTTGCTTGCCTCAGATAAGTAGGCTAGCGCTAAAAGTAATACATTGGAAAGAGCAAGTGCATCAAATTTCTAAGGATTATGAGTGCTTTTTAAGTGTATTTAATGATGAATATACAGCTGTATCAACAAATGTCTTGGACCTCGGACTTGACGCATGTAGGTGGGGCAGAGACCACTACTCGGCTGATAATATAGCTGGGCTACTTACCTTTAGTTCGGGCAATGTGGAATCTGGAGAGAGCCCGTGCTATAGCACGGGCTCAATCACCCTTACGATGGCATAGGGATCTGGAGTTAGACTGTCGGAGTAAGTAGGTGGAAGTGAGGCTGCCGTAGGTATGACGGAAGTCAGCGTTTGCTCGTCTAATAGCACGATGTTTGGCACAGTCAATTATACCGCTTATTGATGATTTCAATTGAGTAGGGTTGAGCCGGTAGAGTAGGGATCATAGCTAGTCGGGCACTAGTAGACAAAACCTGACAAGGAACTTATGCTATAGTACGAGAAGGGCTGACTGCTGGGTAGGGAGAATCCAACTGATCCGGCACTAGTAGGGCTCCGGAAAAGTAGCCCAGAATCGGCCTAGCCTACCTACTATTAAAGATCACTAAAGTTACAACCCTCTTTGGAATAGCTTATGGCTCTTTGTATTGTTGCTACAATAAAGTATAACAGAACATTTTTTCGCGCGGTGCGATATGTTGCTCAGTGAGCGGGACCTCCCCTGCGGCGCAAAGTGGTCCAGAAAGCCCTAAAAATTCTCAAAATTCGTGCTTCCAATAAATTTTTACTCAAATTAAACGTTTTTAGGTTTATTTTGTTTCTCAGAACTTAAGGTTCGAGGATCCGAGTCCCTCGGGCGTTTCATTATTTTTGATATATATATGTATTTCAGACGTATATACAGCAATTTTCGATAGTCAAAATACTCTGGACACATAATGCGTTGTTAAAGTAACCTGATTTGTACAAAAATTGATGTACGAGAGTTTTTGGGGTCCCTTATTACGAATCAATGGTCAGAATTCAAAATTTCAAGATGGCGGATCCAAGATGGCGGATAAAATTTTCAAAAATTGACTGATTTGTACAAAAATTGGTACACAGGGGTTTTTGGGGTCGCTGATTACGAATCAAAGGTCAGAAATCAAAATTCTAAGATGACGGATACAAGATGGTGGACAAATATTCGAAAATTACCCGTTTTCTGCTGACTTTGAGATGTAAATGTTTTACGGTTTTTTGATTACGAATCTGAGGTCACATTTTCTGATTCGAAGATGGCGGATCTAAGATGACGGATTAAACTTTGGAAAAATTGCTAGAAAATGCCTCACAATCTCTGCCTCTACTAAATTTTGACTGGATTAAAATTTTTTTTGGCTTACGTTAGTTCTTACATCGAAACCTACAATGATTATATTCCCTTGGAGAAGCAAAGTTAAAAAATATATGCGTATATACAGGGAAAATTTAAATAATTTGTGAAATTCCGACGTTCGGATCAAATTTTAAACTAGTTTCAGATATCCCAGTAGA
>JAPYYV010000361.1:0-36902 GCA_030522625.1 Copidosoma aretas
TGCAGGCTTATGCAGTCGGTTGATGCATTATGACGTTATGCCTGCCCATCTCCAGCTTGACGTTTACTTTGTGCGGCCTAACTTGTGCATCAAATATTTTATGCTTATGCTGCCCGTTGCACCGCTCATGGTTATGTATAAACGAACGGAATCACTGTCAGTGATATTGATAAAGGATAGTTAGGCATGTACAGGCGATGTTTCTAACCAAGGCTGTACTTTATCACTTACATTCAAAATTAGTTTAAAAAAAAATACTTGATTAAAGCACATTTTAAAAATACCTTTTTTCTTATTTTCGTTTACTCTTTATTGCCCTTTCCGGTCAGCACTTGTTTGTGAGACACGGTGTATAGACAGTCGACCTGTAAATTAACAGGTCGTCGAGAGGCTCGGGTGGTGTGCAGAACGTTCCACTGCAACCCACGTCTGGCCAAGATGTCAGCTGCAACGTCCTACAGGAGCACAGCAGCAAGTCACGAGCCTAGGAAGCCCGCTGCAGAGAGAAGCCCGTGCAGCATGAACAGTAGCGTCGACGAGCAGAAATATCTGCCTGCAAAGCAAACACCGCTAAGCGCAGAGTGGCCAGCAGCAACAACAGGCAGGCAGGCATGCAATAGAGGCCCGCAGCGTGAACAGTAGCATCGCCAGGCAAGATGTCGGCCAGCAGAGCAAGCATGGCTGGAGCGCAGAGCGGTCCGCAGCAACAACAGGCAGGCAGGCACGCGATGAAGGCCCGCGGCGTGAACAGCAGCGTCGTCGGGCAAAAAGTCGGCCTGCAGAGCAAGCACGGCTGGAACGCAGAACGGCCAGCAGCAATAACAGGTAGGCAGGCACGCAATAAAGGCCTGCGGCATGAACAGAAGCGTCGTCGGGCAAGATGTCGGTCTGCAGAGCAAGAACGGCAGAGCTGTGACTGTTAGAAAAACGGCTGTCACTCTGCCTAAAACAAATAATAGGGCTGGAAGGCAAAAGGCTGGTTAGAGGCTTAAGAGCGAGATTAGCGCTGTGTACGTGAATGTGTGTGCATGTAAGACGGCCGATGTGCCAGAGCGTCGAGCATGTCCGCTCCGTCACTTCCTCTGTTAAAGCCGGGTAAGGGCAAAATGGCTGACAATATTGCAGCCAAGAGGCCAACTCACCACGTCAGCATACCCCTCTCCCACGCATTCGACTCGAAGGACCTGCTTATGATCAATGTAGTGGACTGACTAATAAAAATTTAATGATTGGAGCCGGATACAGGGGACAAAAAAAAAGCAAATTTTAACACAAATGATTGATGACAAGCACATCACTACACTTTAGAAAAAAATAATAAACATTTATAATTATTAACATTATGAAATGGTTTACGCATCTCTGCGTCAAGATTAAAGGTAACAAATCAGATGTAACAAATTTAGTCTTCCTAACAGAGAGAAAGACGAACTGAAGCCCAGCACTACGTTGTGATGCTAACAAGCGGAGTAATCGGAGCGAACTTAACGTGCAGCAGACAAAAGCATCCAGCAAAAGGCATGAATGCACAGAGCACTGTTATTAGCTTAAAGTAAGACAGTGCTGATCACTTTGATTGGGGGACGCTCACGCATAGTATGAGACATAATAATCGTTGAGTCTTGAGCACTAAATTTTACGAACATTATTCAGTAACGTGTTGAATCAAAAGTATTAAGTATTAAGTAATAAGCATTAATATAATTTAAACTAATGTCGAACAACAATCATCATAATCATCATCGTTATTAACTTCATCATCATCGCCATCATCACCAGATTCATCACGATCATCATACCTATTGTCACCATTATCATCGTCGTTATCATCATTGTCAATAACATCATTATTATCATTATAATAATCGTAAACATCAAAATCATCGTTTTCATCTATATCATTATCATCAACATCATTATCATAATCATCATCATCACGTCATCATCAACATCATCATTTTCATCATCATCATTATTATTATGAATATCATTATCATCATCATCATTTTTATCAATAACATCATTATCATCACTATATTAGTTTGATCATCAAGATTATCGATATCATCATAATGAACAACATAATAATCCTAATCATAATCGTAACTCTTATCATCATCATCATTATAGCCATTTTTACCAAAATATAACCATCATGATGATGATCTTTATGAACAACATCATAATCATCATCATTACCACTATCATCATTATCATCATTGTTATCAACATCATTATTATCATTATAATTATCGTAATCATCAAGATCGTCGTCATCATCGTGATCGTAATCATCAACATCATTATCATAATCATCATCATCATCATCAACCTAATCATTATTATTATCATCATCATTATTATCATTATCATTATAATGATTTTTATCAAAAACATCATTATGATCATTATAATAGTTGTAATCATCAAGATTATCGTTATTATCATTGTTATAATCATTAACATCATAATAATCACCATTATCATCATCGTAATTTTTGTCATCATCATCATCATCATCATTATCATCATTAACATAATCATTGTAATTGTCAATAATATAATCACAATCATCAGCACCATCGTTATCGCCATCATCATTATCATTACAACAATCATGATCAGCATAGTCATCATTACAAAACTCATATCATTATTATCAACATCATAATCATCACTATCATCGTCATCGTTATTGTCAAGAACATCATTATCATTATCATACTGATTGTAATCATCGAGTTTATCGATTTCATAATTATCAATATTATTACCATCATGATAATCATCATCCTCATCATCGTCACTATCAATGACATCATGGTCAATGACATTACAATCATCGACATCATCATTATCATCATCATTATCATTATTATCATTATCATCATTAATTTTTTCAATACCATCAATATCATGTTTATATTGATCGTGATCGTCAAAATTATCGGTATCATCATCATCATTATTATTAACAACATAATTACCAACTACATCATCAGCATTATCATCATTATTATCATCATCATCATCATTATTATAATTATCATCAATACAGTCATAATTATTGATACTATTATCATAATTATTATAATCGTACCCATCAATATCATCGTGATCATCATGATCATCATCATCATTATCATCATTATCAACATAGTCATTGTCACTACCATGACAGCTATCATAATAATTATCATCATCATCAAGATCATCATCATCATTACTGTCATTATCATTATTGTCAATAACATCATCATCATTATAATAATCCAGAACATAAAGATCATCGTTATCATCATTATCATTATCATCAATATCGTTATTATCATCATCATTACCATTATCATCATCACTATAGTCATTGTAACCATACTGTTTGAGATGATCATAATTTTAATCATCATAATCAATATTATTATCATTATCATCGTCATAATTTTCAATATCATTATCCCTATCATCAATTTTGTTAATAACGTTAACATCATCATTATATTAATTTTAATCATCAAGATATTTGTTATCGTCAATATCATTTAAATCATCATTATCATGATCATGATCATTATCATCATCCTTTACGTTATCATTATTATCATCATTATCATGTTATCATCAGCATCATTATCAGATCACTATCATACTTATGATCATCATCTTTATCGATCCTATTATTATCATAATCATCATTATCATAATTATAATTATCATTGTCATCATCAACGTCATTTTTTGAATAATAATGATAATGATGAAGATGTTAATGTTAATAATAATATCAATGATCTAGATGATTACAATTATTATGATCATTTTAATAATGGTAATCTTCAAGATCATCGTTATTATCATTATCATTATCATTAACATTATCATCATAATTATCATCACAATCATCATCTTTATCATCATCATCATCATAATCATTTTTGTCGATGACATAATTATCATCATTATATTGATTGTGATCATCAGTTATTCGTTATCATTATTATCATTATTAATAACATTACAGCAATCATCATTATACTTAACTTCATCATAATCATTAATTTTTTCAACAACATCAACATCATCATTATATTAATTGTAGTCAACAAGATTTGAGTTATCGTCATCATCATTATTATTAACATCATAATAATCATCATCATTATTATCATCATCATAACCATCATCATCATCATCATTTTTTTCAATGACATAATTATCATCATCATATTGATTGTTGTCGTCAGTAATATCGTTATTATCATTATCGTTATTATTATTATCACAGTTATCATTATTATCACTATCATTATCAGCAGTATCATGGTCATCATGATCATCAATATATTTATCTTCATTATCATTTTATTATCATAATAATCTTTATCATCATCATAATTGTCATTATTATGAGTATTATTTTTGTTCATATCATCATTAGCATCATAATTATCATGATCATCATAATCATCATCATCATAATCATTGTTATTAACATTATCATCACTATCATCATAGTCAATGATATCATTATCAAAATTACAATAATCGTAATCATCAAGATCATCGATATCATCATTAGCATTAACATATTAATTATAATTATCATCATTATCAGCATCATAGACATTGTGAGCATCATAATAACCTTTACAATAATCATTAGCCTCATCAATGTCATTATCACTGACATCATTGTCAATGACGTCATAATCATCGAAATCATCATTATTATCATTATCATTAATTTATTCAATAACATTAATATCATGATTATATTAATCGTGATCATCAAGATTATCGTTATTATCATCATCATTATTATATCCATCATAATTATCGCCTACATCATCGGCATCATCATCATTATCATCATCAGCATCATTATCATTATTATCATTATAATTATGGTCAGTAATAGTATCATCATGAATATCATAATCGTACCTATCAATATCATCGTGATCATCATTTTCATCATCATCATCATTATCATCATCACAATCATCACTATCATCATAATCATCATTATCATTATCTTCATTATTATTAGAATCAATAACATCATTATAATAATTATAATGATTGTGATCATTAAAATCATCGTTATTACAATAATCAATATCATTAAAATCATAATAATTATCATCATCATTATCATTATCCTTATCATTGTCGTCATCTTTGTCATCATTTTCAGCAGCATCATTATCGCAGCCATTGTCACCATCCTAATCACCATCATAATAATCTTCTCCATGAAAATCATCATCATGATTATCAACATAGTCATTGTCACTATCATAACTGCAATCATAATATCCATCATCATCATCAAGATCATCATTATCATCATCATTACTATCATTATCTTTATTGTCAATAACATCACCATCATCATTATAATAATCGTAAACATCAAGATCATCGTTATAATCATTATCATTATTATCAATATCATTCTCGTTATTATCATCATCATTTTCATCATCATCATTACCATCATTATCATCATGATCATCATCATCACTATAGTCTTTGTAACCATGCTATTGAAGATCTTAATAAACATTATCATCATAATCTCTATTATCATCCTAATAAATATTACTATCATTATCTTCATCATCAATTTTGTCGAAAACATCAACATCATCATTATATTGATTGTAATCATCAAGATTTTTCTTATAGTCATTATTATTATTATTAAAATCATTAGAATAATCATTATTATGATCATGATCATTATTATCATCATCTTTATCGTTATTATAATCATCATTATCATCATCATCATCATCGGCATCATCATCATACTCATGATCATTATCTTTATCTGTCCTATTATTACCATGATCATCATGATCATAATTATAATCATCATCGTCATCATGAACATCATCTTTATAATCATCATGATAGTGATGATGTTAATGATAATGATAATATCCATGATATTGATGATTACAATTATCATCATCATTTTATTAATAGTAATCTCCGAGATCATCGATATTATCATCATCATTATCATTTACATTATCATTATAATTATCATCACAATCATCTTTTTATCATCATCATCATGATCATTTTTGTCGATGACATAATTATCATCATTATATTGATTAGAATCATTAGTAAATCGTTATCATCATTATGAATATTAATAACATTACAGCAATCATCATTACTATTAACATTATCATCATCATCAATTTTGTCAATGACGTAAATATCATCATTATATAGATTGTAATCATTAAGATTTTTGTTATCGTTATTATCATTATTATCAACATCATTATAATCATCATCATCTTAACCATCATCATCATCATTTCTGTCAATGACATTTTTATCATCATCATATTGATTGTAATCATCAGTACTATCGTTATTATCATTATCATTATTATTTTTACAGTAATTATCATTATCACTATCATTATCAGGAGTATCATCATTATTATAATCAGTAATATATTTATCCTCATCATTATCATTTCATCATCATCATAATTATCATCATCATAATTGTTATTATTATAAGTATCATAATTTTTAATATCATCATTACCATCATAATTATCATGATTGACATAATCATTATCATCATAATCATAATTATTATCATTATCATCACTATTATCATAGTCAACTATTATTATTATATTTGGTTATCACAATAATTATTATCATCATCAGCATCCTTTTGATCATTTTTATTGTAATGATTATAGTAGTCATTATCATCATTATTATAATTATTATCTGCATCATCATCATAGTTATCATTATCAAATTTATTAGCATCATCGATATTAAATTATCATCCTCATCATCATGGTAATCATCATCATAATCATAATATTCGTCATAATCACTATCATCTTAATAATTATCATTATTTTTAGCTCAATTAATATTATTCTCATCAGCATCATTATCATTATTATTATTATTATAGCTTTAATCATCATTATCATCAAAAATATTATTATCATCATCATCACATTTACCATCATTATCATCATTTATATTATACATCTATTTAGCATCATAATATGCCTCATATCGGTCATCATTATCATCATCAGCATCAACCTTTATATAGGTCATCATTGTCATCATCAGCATCATCATCAATCATGATCTTTATCATTATTATGATCATTATCATCATTAAAATATTCATTGTGATTGAAGATATCATCACCATGTTCATAATTATCATCATCATCATTAAGATTTTTGAAATCATTATAATAATCATCGTAATAATTATTATCATCAACGTTGTCATCAACTTTTTTATCATCATCATCATTAGCATTATTTTAAGTACCATCATGACAGTCATCATGATTATAATTATCAGCATTTTTATTACTACATCATCATTTGTATAATTATCATTATTATCATCATCGTGATTATCGTCATTATCATCATAACAATCTACATAATTATTATTATCATCGTCATATGCATCATATTTATCATCATTGTCTTTAATATTATGATCATCATTATCGACATCATCATCATCATCATAAAGATCATAATTATCAAAATTATCATCGCCATTATTTTAAAGATTATTATAATCACGATAATTATAATTATCATCATAATCATAAGCATTATAATCTTTACCATTATTACAATTACATCAGCCTCCGTATTATGTTAGTCTTTGTAATAATCATCATTATAATTCACATATGCATCATCATCACAGTTATCATCATTATAATTATGATAATATTAATAATTATCATCATCATGTGCAAAGTTATCTTTATCATCTTCATCGTAATTATAAGCGCATCATCGTCATCATAATTATCATCTTTATTACTAGTATCATTTTTATCTATACTATCATTATTATCATTATAATTTTTATCATCATCATCATTATCATGAATATTATGAACATCATTATCAAACTATAATTGCGATCATTATCATAATTTTGATAATTAACTTTTTTACAATGGCTAGCAAAAACGACATCATCATCATAATCTGCATTATAAATTCCATCGATATCATTATACTTAGTATTATCTCTAGCATTAAAATTATAATCAACATCACTATTGTGATGATAAACATCATTATTATCATTATCAGCTTAAACATCATCATCATCATCGACAATAACATTATAATTTTATTCATTATTATCATTATTATCATAATCAACATCACAGTTATCATCATCATCATCATTATTGTCAAGATAATCCACAACATTATAGTCATTATCATTTCAATCTTTATTATCAACATCATCAGCATTAATATGAGCATTACTATCATCGACAATACGAATACAATCATCAGTATCATAATTATTATCATTATGATCATCTTTATCTTCGGCACAATCATCATCAGTATCAATATATCTTTATAAATATCATCATCATTGTTATCATCATCATGACTGGCATTATCAACATCATTAATGCTATCATTACCATCTTTGGCCTGACAATTACCATCATCACAATCGTCATCATGACTATAATCTTCAGTATCATTAGCATTATTATCATATTTATGATCACGATCATCATCATCATCATAATCAGTATCATTATCATCATCACCATCATCATCTGGATGAGCTTCATTATCATTATGATTATTATCATTATCATTAACATAATTCTAATTAAATTCATTATAATTATCATAAACAGCATTATCGTCATCATCATTATTATCATCGTAATCTGCATCCTAATTAGCAGCATAATTTTCGTTATTATGATTATTATTATCAGCATCAACAGCATCATTGTTATTTTTATCATCATCGCCATAATGATTGTCATAATTATCATCATCATTATCAGCATCATCGTAATAATCATCATCATTATCGTCATGGGCATCATCATAATTGTGATCATATCTAGCATTCTCAATATAATTCTCATTGTAATTATCTTAATAGTTATTATCATCAATATTTAAATTATTATCTGCCTAATTGATACAGTTATCATTACTATAAATATTATAATTATTGTCCTAATTAAAGTATTTTCATTATTATCATTATCAGCGTTAGGATCATTATTATAGTCATGATTATCATTATTATCATCATCACTATCATCATTGTCATCATCATAATCACCATCATTATCATCATAATCTTTAATAT
This sequence comes from Copidosoma aretas, assembly GCA_030522625.1. Lineage (NCBI taxonomy): Eukaryota > Metazoa > Arthropoda > Insecta > Hymenoptera > Encyrtidae > Copidosoma > Copidosoma aretas. The sequence continues at coordinate 9,185 of JAPYYV010000361.1, forward strand.
CATTACGATCATCATTATCATCACCATCTTTATCCTGAATAGTAGCAACAGAAATATCATGATTATTATTGGCATTGCCATCATTATCATCACCATCACCATTATTATGATTATTATTGTAATAATTATCATCTGCATCCTTATCATAGACATTGCTATAACTATCATGATTATTTCTAGTAGAATACTAAGAAGTGAACATAATATTATCATCAGCATCATAGTAATCGTTATAATTATCACTATTGTTATTATAATTATTATAGAAATTATAATCATAATATTAATAATTACAATCATGATCATTCTTATTACTATTACACACTTTATTATCATTGATATTATCGGCATCATAATTAGTACCATCAAAGTATATATAATTTTGATCATCAGCATCGTTATCATCATTATCATCATAATAATTTTCACCATCATGATCATCAATATCATTATGCTGCTAAATACTATCAGAATCATCATTATGGTTATAATCATCAGTATCATTAGTATCAATTTAGATATATTAGGCATCATAATTATTATCATTAATGTCAGCATGTATATAATTATCAGCATCATCGTAATCGTTATTATCATCATCATGATAAGCAACTCTATAATCATTATCATTAGTATCATAATCATAATAGTTTTTATTACAATCATCATTATTATTATCATTATACCTTTTATCATTTACATTATATGAATTATCATTATAATAATTATAATTATCAGAATCATCATCATTACTATAATCATCATCAATATTTTTATCAGCATCATCAATATTATCATCATCACCATCATCATCATTTACATTATTTAGGTCATCATCATCATCATTATCACCATCATTATCATCATCATAATTATCATCTGCAATATCTCCATAGTAATCGTTATAAACAATATTAAGATAATCATCATCATTATTATGATAATCACCTTTAAAATCATTATGATCGTCAGCATTATCGTCATAATCACAATAAATACCATGATTATCATCATCGTTATACTGATCATCATTCAGAACATATAAATTATATCATCATTAGGATTATCAAGATCGCTATCATCATTAACATAATTACAATCATCAATTACATCATCAGCATAATCATTACATTTATTAAATACATCATAACTATTATCATCACTTTTATCATCATCATCATTGCTATAATCATTAAGATTATCATTAGCATTATCGTTATTATGATCATCTTTATCATTTGCATCATTATCGTCATCACAATTATTCTTATCATCATCCTAATTGTACTTATCATAATCGTTATTGTAATCAATATCATAATTATCATCTGTATTATCATTGTATTTATTATTATCACAATAATTATACATATCATCATCATTATCAAATTATTATTATCATGATCCTTATCATCATCATTTTGATTTTTATCACAATCACTATCATCCTATTTATTTTTATCACAATTGATTTTTTTAATATCACCATTATCATTATGATCTTTATTGTCGTCATCATTAGCATCATCAACATCATCATTATTAATCTTTTAATAGTAATCCTTGTCATCATTGTCATTACTTAATATCATCATTATCACTTTTACCATCATTATCCTCATTATAATCAGCATTATCATGAGCAGTATATAAAGCATCACCATTAGCACTATCATAATTATTATCATCATATATATCATAATCATCATCAGCATCATCATTATCATATTCTTTATCATCAGCATCATCATTATGATAATCGTTTTCATCAGCATCATCAATGACATTATTATCATCATCACAATTATCACTATTATCCATTTGGGTATCATCATGATTATTATCATGATTAGCATCATTATCATCATTTTTATTGTAATAGATATAATAGTCATTATCATCATCATAATAATTATTTGCATTATCATCATAGCTATCTTTATCACAATTATCATCATCATTATCAAATTATCATCGTAATCATTGTGGTAGTCATCATCATGATCATGGTAATTATGATAATTACTATCATTTCAATAAAAATTATCAGTTTATGCTCAAATAATATCATCATAGTCAGCATCATTATTATCATCAGTAATATTATAGCTATAATCATCATTATTATACTCATTATTAATATCATCATCATTCTCAGCATTATCATCAGTACCATCATTATCGTCATCATGATTAAAATCATCAGCAATATTATCATCACATCATCATCATTATTATCATCATAATCATCAGCCTGATCATCTTTAAAATCGTCAACAACATTAAAATTATCATTATTATTATCATTATTATCCTATTTAACATTGCAGTTATTATCATCATGATTATTATTGTCATCATAATCCACAACATCATAATCATAACTATTTCAATCTTAGTATAAAGATTATTAGCATTAAAATCAGCATTACTATCATCGACATTACGATTATAATCACCATCATTATAATCGTCACCATGACTATAATCATCCGCATCATTAACATCATTATACTTATTATGATCAGGATCATTATCATTATCATAATAACTATCAGTATCATCATCATCAGCATTTCCATTTTGATGATCTCTATGATTATTATGATTATTATTATCATAGTTATAATTTAGATCATCTTTAAAGTTAGCATCATTACATCGATCATAATTATCATTGTCATGATCATTAACATACTTGTAGCCATCGATAGATTTATCATAATTATTATTAATAGCATCATCGGTTATTATCAATATCATTATCCTAAACAGCATCATAATTAGCATCATCATTATCGTTATTATGATTTTAATTATCAGCATTAACAGCCTTATTGTCATTTTGATCTTTATCATTATCAGAATTATCATATTCATTATCATCATTTTTATTATCATCGTACTAATTTTCATCATTATCGTCATGGGCATCATCTTAATCATTTTCATTATCATTATCATCATCATCAGCAGCATCATCATCATTATCTTTATCATCATCTTTATCATCATCATCATCATCATCTTTATCATCATCATCATCATCGTTATCATCATCATAATCATGATAAGAATCATTAACATTAATATCATCATCTGCATCATTATTAAGGTTAGCATAGTCACGAAGATTATATTTATCATCATTAACACCAATATAAATATCTTTATCATTATTATTATCTTTATCATCAGCATAAACATCTTCATTATCGACAACAACATCATAATGAGAAATCATCATTATCATTATTATCATCATCATTATCATCACAGTTATTATCATTATGATTAATATTGTCATTATAATCCATAACATCACAACTATAATTATTAATAGCTTCATAATTATCATCATTATCAGCATTAAAATCAGCATCATAATCATCGACATTTAGATTATACTCATTATCATCATAATAATCAAAATTATGATCATCATCATCATAAATATCATCTGCATCGTTATTATAGGCATTATTATTGCCATTATTATATTTATTATTATCATCATCTTTATCATCATCATTATGACATTAGCATAACAATTATCGTAATGATTTCAATTGTTATTATTATTCTTATCATTATCATTATCACTATAATAAATATCATTTATAGTACACGCGCAGGAAATATGCCTTAATTCGATGCATTTTATGTCGGTAAAGTGGAGAAATGTGCACGAAGTGCAACAAAGTCAGCTAGAGTGCTACAAAGTCAGCTGGCGTGCAATTAAGTCAGCTGGCATGCGACAAAGTAGGCTGGTTTCTGTACTTGGCTGCACTATCACTTAGTGCTCTCAGATTGTCCAAACTTTAGCGCATCGTAATACATACTTACAATGCTAAAGTCCCGACATTCGGAGCCTTGGCTGAATTTAGAGATGGCGACCTGTCTTGCATCGAGTTCGTAGCGGTTAAGGTATGTGTAGAATAGAATTTTTCCCGATCCTTACGTTAATGATGATGATAGTAATAGTGATAGGGATAGTCATAACGATTATGGTAATTAAATATAATGATAATGATGATTGATAGTTTAATCGATCAGAATGAATTTTGTTCAAATTAATATGATTTTTTCTAATTTTTTTTTTACTAAGGGAAACTGTGCACCTTTAAACCACCCCACTTGCCCTTGCCCAACTCACACCTTCCCTCCACCAACCTTCGAACCCACGTGGTCGGCATTATTTCATGCACTTTTAATATAAAATAGTGTGTGGAACACGTGCGGCGTGCTACATACGCATCGGCCAAAATGACTCCCTCACTGCGATTATGCGATACCTACCGGCCGCGTGCACATTTTGCAGCTTGCCGCCCTTGTATTACAATAAACTAGATCATCATAATTATTATAATTTACATCAATATAAGCATATTTATTATCATCCGCATCATATTTATTGTAATTAACATGATTGTTAACAAGATCATCTTAATTATCATTATTTTTATACTTATCATCATAAATAGCATTATTATCATCAAAAGAATCATCTGAATCATCTTTATAGTTATTATAAATACAAATATTGTGACGTCATCAGTATTATTACCATCTTTTTTATTATCATTACATCATCATCATTATTATGATTATGATAATCATCATCATATTCATGATCATCATAATCTTCATCTTTATTATGATCCTTATCATCATGTCCATCATTCTCAATATTATTAGCATCAGCACCATTAGCATCAATCTTATTATTATGATCTTTATCATCGTAACTATCATCATCATCATCATAATCATCAGCATAATCATTATTATAGTTATGAACATCAACATAATTCTAGATATCTTCATCATCATAATAATTGTCATCATAATCATTTTTGTAATTATGTTCTGCAACATCATCATACATATCATTAACGCTATTATTATGATTATCATTACCATCAAATTATCATGATTATCACAATAATTTCCAAGATCATTATCATGATGATCATCGGTATCACTATCACATTACTCATGATCATAATTATCCGCTTCATTAATATTATCATCATCAATATGAATAACAAGATGATTATCATCATCATTATTATCATTATCATCAACACAAATTTCACCATTATCATCATCATTATTAACGTTCTTATTATAATCATCGGAATAAGCATTATCTTTAGCATCATCATCATTATCATCACCATTACCAACATCATTATCATCATCGCCTCCATCATCGCTATGATTAACATCAAAGTTATTATAATCACAATGATTATAATTATAATCGTTATCAATATTAACATAATTGTATTTATCAATATCTTCATCATTATTATTATCACTATAATCGTTAGGATCATTATCCTTATCATCATAATTATCGTCATCATCACCTTCATTATAATCTTTATCATCAAATACATTATCATTATAATTACCATTATGATCATCATCATAATCATTATCATTATAATAATCTTTATGATCATGATGATAATTATAATTTAGATCATCATCAAAGTTGTCATCATTATGACGATTATTATTATCACTATCATCATCTTTAACATAATTGTAATCATCGATATAATCACCATAATTATCATCAACGTCAATATCAGCATCTTTATCATTATCATTATAAATAGCATCATAATTAGCATCATTATTATCGTTACAATGATCATAATCATAAGCATCAACAGCATCACTGTTAATTTTATCACCTTTGCCATCAGCATAGTCATAATTATCATCATCATTATCATTATCATCATTGTATTAGTCATCATCAGTATCGTCATCGGTATGATCATAATCATGATCATCGTCTGCATCGGTATCATCATAATCATCATCATTATTATCGTAATCTTCATCATCATTATGATCATCATCATCATCATCACCATCATTATCATCATCAAGAGCAACATATATATCATCATTATCTGCAGCAACGTCATCATTATCATCATCGTCACCATCACTATCATCTATATTATAATAATTATTATCGCAAGCATCATTATCATCATTATCATAATTTCCATCATCATTGTCATCATCATTATTATCATCATCATCATCATTAACATCATTAAGATCATTATCATCATAATCTTCATTATTATCATCATAATTATCATCTGCAACATCTCTATAGTAATCTTTATAACAATAACTATAATAATCATCATCAGAATAATGATATAATTTTTAAAATCATTATCGTCACCAGCATCATCGCCATAATGTCAATAAATACCATGATTATCAGTATGATTATACTTATTATCATCAACAACATATAAATTATGATTATCATCATAATTATTATCATCGGTATCATCATTATCATCAATATTATCATCACAAACATCATCAGCATCATCATTACCATCATTAAAAACATCATGATAAAAATCATTATTATTATCACTATTATTGGCATCATCATTAAGATCGACATCGTCATTATCACAATCATCATCATGATTATAATTCTAGTTATCAGCATCAAAATATTTCTCATTTTATTCATCATTATCATTATTGTCATTATAATTTTTTCCACAATCATTATCTGCATCATCATCATACTTATCATTAATACCATTATTATAATTATCAACATCATCAAATAATCATCATTGTCATAATAATTTTTACCATCATTATCATGATTATCATCAGTATTACTATCATATTACTTTTAATCATCAATTTTGCTTTATCAATATTATCCTCATTAACATAAATAAGATGCTGATTATCATCATCATTATTATCATTATTTTCATGACAACTCTTGCCATTATTATGATCATTATTAACGTCTGTCTTATAAGAATTATAATCGTCATTATCATTACCATCATCATAACCATGATTATCATCAGCACCCTTATTATCATTGTTATTGTTATTATCCTAATCGTTATTATCATAATTACTCTAATAATTATCTTCAAAATTGATGTAGTCATTATTATTACAACTATTATAATTATTGTCTTGATTATAGAATTTTTATTATCAACATTATTAGCGTTAGGATTATTATAATAGTCTTAAATATCATTATTATTATCACCATCATCGTCACCATCATAATCATCATCATCATCATCATCCTCATCATTATCATTAACATTATGATCATCATCATAATTATAATTTGGATAATCATCAAAAAATTTATCATTACATCGATTATAATTATATATATTATCAACATTTACATATTTGTAATCATCGATATTATCATTATAATTATTATCAACGTCATCACCAATATTATCATTATGATCATTATGATCAGCATCATAATAAGCATCATTATTATCGTAAACATGATTACGATTATCAGCATCAACAGCATCACCGTCAATTTTATCACCATCGCCATTAGCATTGTCATAATCATGATCATTATTATTATCATCATCGTTATAATCATCATCATTATCGTCATAGGCATCATTATAATCATCATCATCGTCAGCATTGTCATCATCATCATCATCAACATCATCATTATCATCATCATCATTATCTTCGTTATCAATATGATCATCATTATCACCATCATTATCATCATCATTAGCAACATAAATATCATCAATATCATCGGCATCGTCATTATTATCATAACCATCGATATCACTATCATCATTAGTATAATAATCATCTTCGTCAGCATCATTATCATCATCATAATTTCCATCATCATTATCATTATCATTATCATAATTATCAGCATTATCATCATAATCATTATCAACATCATTAACATCATCAAGATCATCATCATCATTATCTTCATTATAATCATCATGATTATCATCAGCAGCATCTCTATAGTAATCTTCATAATAATAATTATGATAATCATCATCATAATCATGATAATCATAAGTTATTATTGGAGTTATTTTTTTCACAATTATAATGTTTTTAACCATTGTATATTATGACTTTAATCATCATTGTCATTTTCAGCATCGTTATTATCATCCTAATCATTGTAATCATCAGCACATCATCATCATCACAATTATCTTCTATATTATGAGAATTATTTTTATTCTTACTATAATTATTATTATCTTAATGTTATTTATCATCATCCTTATCATAAATATTTGAAATATGATTATTATTACTATAATTTTCATCATCATTATAATTATAATAATTGTCATCTTTATTATTGTCAGCATTATCGACGTCTTTGTCATAGTCAAAATTATTATTATTACTATTATCGTCATTAGCATCATCTTAATTATCATAATAATTATAATTAACATCATTAATAACATCACTTTCATAATCATCATCATTGTTATAAGTATCATAATCAACACTATTATAATAATTATTATCTTCATTAGCATTATTATCCTCATTATCATCATCATCTTTATAATTATCATCACATCAGTATTATCATTATTATAGTCTTCGCAATTATTACGATCATCATAATCATAATTCTTTTTACTATAATTATCACCTTTGAAAATTAATTATCATTTAATTCATTATTATCATCATGATTATGATCCTCATGATGATCAGTATGATTATTATTATCGTTAGAATTATCATCTTTAGCAGCATCATATTCAAAATCTTCATGTATATCATCATCATCATCATTATCATTAGCATTGGCATCGGCATTATCATCCTTATCATCAACCTTAGCATTATCATCATCACCCTTGTTGTAATCATCAAGATCGTCATCATCGTTGACATGATTATTTTATGTGCATTGCTATCATAGTTACCACTATCACTATTAATAAAGTTATTGTCACTATCATCATAATTATCATCCTTATCTTTGTTTTAATTTTTTATATCATTACTATCGTGATCATCATTATTATCATCAGCATTATAGTTATTGTTATCATCATAATCATTATCCTCGTCCGAAGCATCATCATTAGCATCATTATTAGCACCATTATCATCATAACCATATTTATCATCATCATCATTATCATAATTTTCTTATCTAGTATCATCATCATCATGATTATACTTATTAGCATTACCAGCATTATACTCAGTATTATCATCATCTTCGTTATGACTATAATCATTAGCAACTTCATTATCATTATTATTAGCATCATTAGCACAATCATAATAATAATTATGATGATCATCATCATCATCCTAAGCATCATCACCATCATTCTAATTGTAATCATCGTAATCGTCATAACATCTTAATCATTATTATTATCTACACCACCATCATAGTTATCATTATCACAATTATTATTATTATTATTATCATCGGCATTATCATAGCTATTATTATCGTCATCTTTATTATCATCAGCGATATCATCAGCATCAATATCAGCATCATTTACGTCCTCATTATTATGATCATCTTTATCTTCAACATCATTTGTATCGTAAATATTACTACCTAAAAATTATCATCATTATCATCATTGTAATTAGCAACATCATCATCATCATCATTATTATAATCATCATGATCATCTTTATCATTATTATGAAAATCTCGATTAGCATTTTAATTATCAACATTACCATCATCATAATTAACACCATGATCCACAAAATATTTATTATTATTATTATCATCTTTATTATGAGTATCATTATTATCATAATAATTATAATCATTATAATCATCACTACTATAATCATCATCATATTCATCATTAGTATTAGCAGTTTTAGCATAATAAGTACTAGCATCGTCTTTATAATTATTATCATCAGTGTCATCGTTAGCAGCATCATTATCAAAATCTTTGTGTATATCATCATCTACATCAGCATCATTATCATCATAATGATTTTTACAATCATTATTATCATCATTTTAAATATCTTGATCATCATCAGTATCATCATTAGCGTCATCCTTATCGTTATTATGACTATAATCAGAAGCATCATCATGATCATATCAATCTTTAAAATAAGCGATACGATGATGATGGTATTTATGCTGATGATCAGAAAAATAATGATAATAATGTGGCTGACGAGAAAAATGATAAGGATCATTGTAATGATTATTATGATGATCATAATGATCTCAATAATAGTAAGGATTATAATAATAATGATAATAAAAATTATGCTGATATTAATGCTGATTATGAGAATCAAGATTATTCTGTTGATGGTTATGATCATGTAAATAGTAATGATAATCATACTAAAAATTATAATGATAATAATTGTGATGCTGATGATGCTGATAATTCTGATAATTATAATGATGATGAAGATGATGATGATAATGATGCTTATACTGAGAATGATAACGATTATGATGTAAATGTCAAGAATGATGATAAGGATGCTGATGATAGTGATAATATAAATAATGAGGCCGATGACGATGATACGGTTGCTAATTATTATAATAGTGATTATGATCGTAATATTAATGATTATAATTATAATTGCTTATAATGATGATAATAAATAGGATAATGCTGCTTATGATGATGATGAAAACATTATTTATTTGAAAGATAATAATAATGATGATGAAGATTAGAATACTAAATATATAATTAATGTTGATGATGATAATTATGATGGAGGTAATGATGATTAGGATTTTAATAATCATAATAAGAGTTGCTCATGATGATGACGATTATGATTATAATGATGACGACAATGATGATAATGCAAATAATGACGATAATGATAATTATGCTAATGGTGATGATATTAATTATGATGATGATGATGATGATGATAATAATGACAATAATGATAATGATAATGATGCGGATTATGATAAGAATTATCATGATGATGATGCTGAAAATGATAGAAATAATTATAATTATAATAATTATCATGATGATTTTTATATCAAAAATTATAATATTAATAAAAAAGATGATAAGAGTCATCATAATAATGATTAAAATAATATTTATGTTATTAATGATGATGATTATATTGATGATGAAAATATTGCTGATCATCATGATAGAGATTATAAGGATTCTGATGATGACAATGATAATTGCTTTGATTAATGACGATGATTATGGTGGTTAAGACGACATTGATGGAGTAAGTGATGATTATCATAAGAATAATGATGTTTATGATGATTAGAATAATCAAGAAGATGATAAAGCTAATAATGATGTTATTATATGCTTATAAAAATGATTATGATAATTATGATTATAATGTTGATGATGATGCTTATGACGATGATGACGATAATTATGGTGATGACGTTACCCTGGTGATCAGAATAATGATACTGATTATTATTAATGAAATGATGATAATTATAATGATTAGGACGATGATCATGATAATCAAGATTATAATGATTTTATTGATCGTAATGACCATTATGATTATAGGGATGATCATGATATTTATTATAATAATAGTTATGATGATCTTAATGATTATGAGGATGATAATGAAGCTGATAGTAATAATTGCTATGATAATGATAATGCTTATAATAATGATAGTAATTATATAATTTATGATGACAATAATTACGATGAGGATAACGATAATGATAATGATGATAATGATATTTATGACAATGACTATTATTGCTGCTAATAATGATGATGATTCTGATGATAATAATTATGATGATGTTGATAATAATGCTGATGATTATGTTTATAATAATGCTGATTATAGTGATGATAATGATGCCGAAGATAAATGTAATAATGACGATAATTGAGATAATGATGATGATGTTAATGATCATGATAATAATGTTGATAATGATGATATTTATGATTATAATTATTATAATAAAGACGTTATTATAATAATTAATATGGTACTTGAGATTTAAAAGATTATAATAAAACTAATGATCAAGACGATAATGATGACTTCAATGATGATAATAATTATGTTGTTAATTACAATGATGCTGATGATTATGATAATTTGTACGCCGTTAGTTATTTTTGCAGCTGATAATTATAATGATTATAATAATGAATAAAATCATGCTTATGTTGATGACAATGCTATTAACGATGATTCGAAAGATGTTTACAATATTGATAATGATGCTTATAACGATAATAATGATAATCATGATAATGACGTTATCCTTATGATTGAAATGATCATCATGAAGAATAAAAGATTGATGATGATAATGATTAAAAAGGTGATAATGATAACAATGATCATGATGATTTAGATAATGATCATAATAATCATAATGATCATCAAGATGATGATGAATATCATGGTAAGGATGATTATAATGATGATAATGATTATAATAATTATTGCTGATGATGATGATGATAATTATGATAATGGTTATGGCTATGATGATGATGATGATAATGATGATCATGATCATGATACTGGATATAGTTTATATGCTAGAGATAATAATAAGCATAAAAATGATGATGCTAATGCTAATAATAATCATTATGACGATAGTGGTAATAAATATGATGATAGTGATAAAGCTTTTAAAGATAATGATCATAGGTAGGAGCATAATAATGGTCAACATGCTGATATTAACGACAATAACAATGATTCTTATAGTTATAGTAAATATTCTAATGATAACGCTAATTATAATTCGCATAATTATGATGATGATGATGGTCAGAAAAGAAGATAATTATGATGATAGTTATGATGATGATAATAATAACTATAATGATAATAATTATGATGATGATAATTTTCATATTTGTGTGAGTGATTACTATGATAATGATGCAGATAATAATTATGATCTTTATAATGACGATTATGATGGTAACAATGGAGATGATGACGCTGTTGCTGATCACGATGCTTATAATACTCGTTCTTACAATTTTGATAATGATTCTGCAGCTGACGACGACGACGATGATTATTAAAATTTTAGTGATGATAGATATTATGATGCTGATGATGATAATTTTTGTCTTACACAGATGATAATTATTATGATGATGATGTGGATGATGATGATGATGATGCTGATGATTGGAATTATGATGACGATGATAATGATGCTGAATATAAAGAGAATAATGATAATAATTATGATGATGACGATAATTATGATGATGATAATGATGATGAGAATAATTACAATCTAAAGATTTTGTATATAAAGATGATGAGAATTGTGATGCTGCTGAAAATGATGCTAAAGATCATATACATACTGACGTTAATGTCGCTAATTATTATGCTGATTATATCAATGATTATAATTATAATTTTTGTGATGATTTTCATTATCGTTATGATGCAGACAATAATTATGATAAATATGATTATGATAATGGTGATAAAGCAAATAATAATAATGATATCTATGACGATGGTGATGATGATAATCATTATTATGATGATAAAAATTTTTATGATGATGATAATAACTACAATAATTCTGATCATGATAACTATAATAATGATGCAGTCGATACTAAAGATGACGAAAATAATGCAGATTATGATGATTACAATGATAAAGTTGATGATGGTGCAGATAATAAAAATGATAGTGATAATGAAGATATTTCATATGCTAGAGAATATATTATGTAAAACAATAATGCTGCTTATGCTTAAGATGAAGCTTATAATGATAGTGATGATAATTATGAAACTAATTTAGAAGCTTGTAAACAAGATAATCATAAGTATGAGGATAATAATGGTAATGATGCTAATAATAACGACGATGACAATTATAATTACACTTATTTTCCAGAAATTACATTCAAAGCATGCTTCATGGTTCGCCGCTGCTACTAATGCTGAGCACTTGAAAAAAAAGGATGAAAGTGATTGATGCGAGCAAATAAAAAAACAACAACTTTAATCTGCGTTTTTATTTAATGAAAACACGTAAAACGTTACACATTGCTGTACAAAATTTGTCTTGTTCTTGATTAACTAACACACACGTGCACCGGCTTTGTGGCTAAGAATTACGTCTGCTTATGATTTTAATCTTCAACGACAGAACTTAAACCTTGTAACTGAGGCATTCTTACACACACTATAATTGTACTAAAAAAAGCGCGCCTCCAAACATCATGCTCCACGCGTGACCTAGCTCTGCCATGCCGAAAGACAGATTACTAATCTAGAGTAGCCAGGACCGTTACCTGACTCATACATATACACTTAACAAAAACTTTTGCGGCAGCTTGCACGACTTATTTTTTAACAATTATAATAAATAAGATGATGATGCTGATAATGATAACAATGATTCGGATATTTATGATGATGATCATGATAAAAAAAATTAAAATTACGTTGTTGAAAATAGTTTTAATGATGAATAAGGTGCTGAAGTAATAATGGATATGATTATGATGATGATAATAATTTTAATTCTTATGATGATAATGATTATGATGGTATAATGTTGATAATGATAATAATGACGATGAAGATGATGCTAGTTATGATGCTTATATTGATAATTATGATGATAATGATGATGCCGATGATGATAATGATGATCATGATAATGATGATGATAACGATGATGCTGATAATGATGCTTATGATAATGATTTCAATGATGATCATTTAAATGATGTTAACAATAATGATTGTGATCATCATCATCATGAGAATTATAATGATTGCAATGAAAATGATGATTATGATGCTGAGAATAATGATTATGATTATGAAGGTTATGAAGATGATCATGATAATTATAATTTTGATCATAATATTTATTATGATAATGATGATAATATATATGGTTGTGATGATAATGATCATACAGATGATAATGGTGATGCTAATTATGATACTAAGTAGACTTTTGTTCATGCTGATGCTGATGACGATGTGTATCATGATTTTGCTGATAATCATAATTACGATGATGAAGCCAAAGATAACAACGATGATAATTATAATTGTGATGATGGTAATTATGATGTGGATTTTAAATATGTTGTAAATAATGATTACAATTATAAAAAAAGCTAATAATAATGATAATAATCATGATGATAATGATTATGATGATACTGATAAAGAAGATAATTATGATGATGGTTATGATGATAAAAAATATAATCAGTAAGATGCTGATTATTTGAATTATGACGCAGATGATACTTACGATGATAATGCTGATAAAGGTGCTGATGATAATAATTAATACATTAATAAAGATAATTTAAAAGCTAGAGATGATAATAAGTCTGACAATAATGATGCTGAAGCTTATGATGATGCTTATAATGATGGTGCTGATAATTGTGATATTATTAAGAAAACTTATAAACAAGTTTATCATAATTATGATAATAATAAATGTGATAATGCTTATATTAGCGACAATGCCAATTTTTATTACAGTTATGATAAATACGATTTTGATGATGATAATGATAAAGACTATGATTCGCAAATAAATGATAATGATTATGATGTAAAAGATTATAATTATGTTGTTAAATATCATTATTATGAAAAAAATAGTGCTGATTATAAATATAATGATTATGATAATGATTATAAAGCTGGCGATTACGACAATAATCAATTAAAATATAGTTATAGTGGCTATGATTATGATGATGATAATTATTATTGTTTTTATAATGATGATAATTATAATACGGATGTAGATGATTATACTATTGATAACAGTTATAACGGCGATAAAGATATTGCTGATTTTGAAGCTTATAATAAGAATAATAATGATGATGATAATGATTACGATGATGATGATTCAAATGATGTTGATAATAATTATTGTGATGATTACCAAAATAAAAATTATGATGATTACAATGAGAATGATTATCATGATGCTGATCATGATGATCATGATTATAAAGGTTGAGAAGATGATCATGATAATTATAATAATGCTTATGAGAATTATAATAAAAATGTCGATAATTTATATGCTTGTGATGACAATGATTATAAAGATGGATATAGTAATGCTGATGATAATAATGAATAGACATATGTTAAAGCTGATGCTGATGACGATGCTTATGATGATAGTGCTTATAAATATGATAATATTGATTAAGCTGATTATAAGGACGATGATAATAATAGTTATAGTGAAGATAAATAAAATGATGATGATGAAAATTTCGATTCTCATAATGATGATGTTGATTATAATGATGACTTAAATAATGTAAATAATATTTATGACGCTAAGGATGATGCTTATAAAGCCAATAATCATGCTGATGGTAAAGGATGTTATGATGATGATAATAATTATGATGATGATTATAATTATAATCCTTGAGATGGTGATGACTCTGATAATAGGCAGATGATAATCAAGGTGATAACTATGAGAATTATTATGATAATTCTGATAATAATATCTATGATAATGATGCAGATAAAAATTATGATGACGATAATATTGCCGATTAAAATAATTACAATAATGATTATAATGATGATGCTGATGATGATGAAGATAATCCTAATGTTGATCAAATACGATGATAATAATGATGGTGATGAACATAATGCTGATAGTGATGATCATTATAATGATGATGATGATGATAATGATGATTATGATAATGATGATTATCATTATCATGATGATTATGATGTTAATGAATGTAATTCGTGTGCTAGAGATCAAAATAAGTATAATTATGATAATTCTGGTGCTAATAATGATGCTAATGATACCAATGCTGATAAATATGATAATTATTATGAAGCTTATGTAGAAAAAAATCATAGGTATGAAAATAATAATAGTATAGATGCTAAAAGTAGTGACGATGAGACTGATAATTATGAATAAGAAAGATGATGATGATGGTGATAATAATTATATTATAAATAATTATGATAAAAATGGTTATATTGGTAGTCATGATAAAGACTATAATTCTGATGTAGATATGAATCATAATAATAATGATATTGACGATGATAATGATCATGATGAGAATTATGATGATAATGCTGATGATAATGATAGATATATTGTTAATACTAATGATTATGATGAACGAGATGACGCTGATGGTTACAATAATAATTACAATGATGTTAATAATCGTAGTGATTATAATAATGATAAAGCAGTATATAATGACAAATAATACGATTGTAGTCATGATTACTAAGATAATGATGATAATTATAATGATAATAATGATAATTATAATAAACGTCATAATATTACCTATGATGAGTGTGCAGATGATAATTATGATAACGATGTTGATTATAATAATTACGATGATGGTGATGATGAAGATGCTGATGATGATGATGCTGATGCCAATGTTGATAATGATAATGATTATGAGGATAATGATTATGATGATATTTAAGATCCTGATTATGGTGATCATAATGATGCTAAAGTTGATAATGTTAATGATGATCATGATAATTTTAATGATAACGAAGATAATTAGTATTCTTGTCATAATAATATGTATCATCATGTAATTGCTAATGCTTATGATGCTCATAATAATAGTGCTGATAATTTTGATGATAATCATGAGCCTGGTAGGAAAGATCGTCATAATTGTAAGAATAATTATTCTCATGTTGCTTCTAGTAGCAACGATGACAATTACAATTAATGTAATGATAAATATGATAATAATGAATATTTATTGCCTACTGATGATGTCTTTTATCATAGTGGAGATTCAAATGATGTTGTTTACGATCACGATGATAAAGAGAGTGTTGATGATAAAGTTAGTAATTGAGATTATGATGATGAGGGTGATATTGACGATTATAAGACTGTGATAAAATAATGATAATAATGTTGATGATAATATTGATTATGATAATGCAATAAGGATGATAATGATGCTAATAATAATCATTATAATAATTAGATTGATCTTGTTGATAATAATGATGATGATTAGGATTGTGATAACTATAATGTTGATGATGATTAATAATGTGCTAGTACCGATTATGAGTATGATAATGATGATGCTGCTGATGATGATGTTGCTTAAGATGATAGTTATGATAATTATGATGATCATAAAGCTGACAATACTGATGATAATAAATATGATAATAGTGATAATGTATATGATGATGATAATAATGACAATAATGATAATTTCGATTCTTGTAATGATAATGATAATGATGATCCTGATGATGATGATGCTGATGATCATAATGATAATGAGGGTGTTGATGATGCTGATTATGATGCTTATCATCATTACAATAATAATCATTATGATGGTAAGTATGATAATCTATGATAATAATGACAATCATGATCGTAGTTAGACGGTTCTTATGCTGACTACGATGCAGATGATAATGATGATGATGTTTATGATAATAATAGCGCAATTTATGATAATAATGGTCATGATGATTATGATGATGATAATGATAAACATGATTGTTATGATGAAGATGATGATAATAATGCTGTTCTAATGATCATAAATATGATGATGGTAATAATGATGATGACCATATTGCTTATAAACATTATCATAATGTCGTTGATGATGCCGATTATGGTGCTGTTGATGATAACAATGATAATAATGATTATAATAAGATGATAATATTAATAATAATAATAATAATAATAATAATCATGATGCTGATGAAGATAATCGTAATGGTGATGGTGAAGATGCTGATGATCAAAGTCATGATAACGATGATATTAATGCTGATTGTGATGCATATAATTATCATTATGATAATATTAATTATGATATTGATGATAATAAGCTTAATGATGCTGATGCTGATACTGACGGTGAGGATTATGATGATGATAATAATGATGATGACGATGATGCTGATGAACATAATCATGATATCGATGATGATAATGATTATTATGATGCTTATGATGATGATAATAATTTGTATGATAATGATGCCGTTGATGATGATAATAATCATGACTATGATGATGATGATAACGATGATGCTGATGATGATGATGTGCGTAATGTAGATGATGATGATAATGATCATAATGATTTTAATGATAATGATTACAACTGATATGCTGGTGATGATAATGGGTATGATAATGATCATGACGATGATTATATTATGAAGATTATGTAGATGACGCTAATAATAATTAATAATTATGACTATAGTGATAATGATTATGATGATGATGATTTAAATGATGTTGATAATAATTATTGTGTTGATTATTAAAACGACAACTATAATGATTACAACGAAAATGATAATAAGGATGCTGATAATAATGATCATGATATTAAGGTTAGGAAGATGATCATGATAATAATAATTATGATTATTATAATAATAATGAAAATGATGATAATTTATATGCTTGTGATAATAATGATTATAAAGATGGATATCGTAATGCTGATGATAATAATAAGTAGACTTATGTTAAAGCTGATGCTTGTGACGATGCTTATGATGATAGTGCTTATAATTATGATGATATTGATGAAGCTGATTATAAGGACGATGATAATAATTGTTGTAGTAAAGATGAATATAATAATGATGATAAAATTTTTATTTCTTATAATGATGATGCTAATTATCATGAAGAATTGAATAATGTTGATAATAATTTTTTAATGGTAAAGATGATACTGAAGAAAAAAATGATAATTATGACGATGATGATAATGATGATAAAGCAGATAATCATGATGATGGTTAGGAAAGTTATGATAATGATAATTATGATGATGTTGATCATTATAATCCTCAAGATGGTGATAACTCTGGTAATAGCGCAGATGATAATAATGGTGATAACTATGAGAATGATTATGATAATTCTTATAATATTATCTATGATGATGATGCAGATAATAATTAGGATGACGATCATAATGCTGATTACGAAAATTACAATAATGATGATGATGGAGATGCTGATCATGATGATGATAATCCTAATGCTAATAATGATGACGAATACGATGACAATGATAATGATGATGATCATAATGCTAAAGATGATGGTCATTATGGGTGTTGATAATGCTGATTAGGATGCTTATGATGATGATATGCATGATGTTATGAATAATGATCACAATCAAAAATGATTCTGATAATAAAAATTATATTTATGATGAAGATGGTGGTTACGAAGCGGACAATGATGATGATAATAATGATGAGAATTACGCTGATGGTTATACTGATAACTATGATAATAATGCAGATGACGATTATGATACTGATGTTGATGATGACGATTTTGATGATTGTAATAAGAATGGTGATAATGTAGCTGATAATAATGAATAATATGATGATGAAAATAATGACGATTACGATGATGCTGATGAGCATGATTATGATGAAGATGCTGATAATGCTTTATATGATGCTTATCACGATAGTGATATCTGATAAATAGTAATGATGATAAATATGAACATTATATTAATGATGATAATGATCATGGTGATTATGCTGATTTTGATGATTATCGTAATCATGATGACGATGATGATAATGTCGATGCTGATGATCCTAATAGTAATTGCGATGATGATAATGATATTTACGATAATTTTTTTGTGTATTCTGAGTATGATGACGGTAAATCTGACGATAAATATGATTCAAAGTATAATGATGCTAATGTCAATTAAGCAGATAATAATGATGATAATAATGATAATAATAATCAAAATCATGATGATAATAATTATTCTGATGATGATAACGACGCTGATGATAATGATGATGATAATTATGTTGATAATGAAAATTGTAACAATTGGCGTAAGAATATTTTTTATCGTGCGGATGTAAATAATTATGATTATCATAATGATATTGCTGATGATAATGATTATAATTATGTTGATGATGTTGCTGATGATTATAGCTTTGATAACAATGATGATGATGGTAATCATGATGC
Organism: Copidosoma aretas; assembly: GCA_030522625.1. Classification (NCBI taxonomy): domain Eukaryota; kingdom Metazoa; phylum Arthropoda; class Insecta; order Hymenoptera; family Encyrtidae; genus Copidosoma; species Copidosoma aretas. Next base: position 30,111 of record JAPYYV010000361.1, read on the forward strand.
TGATTATGATAGTGCCAATAATGATAATGATGCTTATAAAGCTGACGATGAAGATGATGCTGATAATAAAAATGATAAGCATAATGATTTTTTTAAAGCAGATAATGATAATGATAATAATGATGATAGTGATAATGATGATAGTTAAAATAATGATATTAATTATGATGATGATTATGATGATGATGAAAATCACAATAATGGTGATAATGATAACTATGATTATGATGCAGACGATTATTTTGTTGGTGATGATAATGACGATTATGATTATTATAATAAGAACTATGATAATATTGCTAATGATGATGATGAATATGTTGATGATAATGACGATGACAATGATGCTGATAAACATAGTCCCGATAACATTTACGATGATGATTATGATGCTGAAGATGATAATGATGTTAATGATGATTGTAATAATGATGATAGTTCACTTGAAACGTAAACTTTTAGTTTTAATTTTTAATTTTATTCTAGTTAAGTATTTTCCATTTAATTTTATAGCAACAATTTTCGGAATTCATAACAATTGCTGTATATATATATATAAGCTCGAACTTTATCTTTTAAACGGCTTCTTACTTTCGTCATAATATATTTTCCGTAATAACACCTTTACTTTGATTTTAAAGTATCAGTTTAACCTTTACGTATCGTATATATTTTATTATATTGTAACTCTTTTCTGTAAATCAAATGTATGTATATATTGTATTAGTATAAAAAATCCCTAGTATATATGTTTGTACACATTCTAATATTATCTGCGCTGTGAAGTATGAATCAGATTAGTCTTAACTCGCTACGAGTAAACACTTATTTGCTAAAGTATTCGCTGTTATATACTTATACAATTTACTTAAATTAAACGCTCCTAAATTTCCATCCGCTGAAAAAATATTTTTTTTTTAACCACGTCTTTTGCTTCTTAAGTTTCTGAATAAAATACATAAAGATACCTGCGTTCGGCAAGTGCTAGGCTCGAGCGGAACATTTTTGGTAGCAGAGGGTAAGGTTCGGGATGACGTGAAAGACATTGGTTTTTCGATAACTAAATACTAAATGTATTGCAGTATCTATCGTGTGTGCACCAGTGCCTGTGCCGTGAACTGTGTGAACATTGACTTTTGTGTTTCTTCTTGCACGGTGGGCGGTATGGCAACTACGGCTTAAATGCTCATAGCACTGCAAAAAAAACTGCAGAAAGCTATCGCATATGCTTACGCAAATTTGGAAAAGCTTGTCAAAGCAAACCTTTCAAATGCTGTTATCACTGTTTGCATTAACAACCTTAAAATTAACTGAAATGACTTTATGGCCAACCATCTTGTCCTTCTCGGCCTGGAAGATGGTTTAAGCGAGGAAACTTACATCACCGACGATGCATACGCCGAGATGGAGGATTCTTACCTGACTGGTCTTGCTACCATGCTGTCGCTTCTCAAAAAGTACCCTGCGCCGACTCGTCCGACTGCCGCATCGTCGTCTTAAGCTCCTCCAGCACTCACATCATCATCATCACGCAAGCTGCCCGAGATTAAGTTGCTTACCTTTCTTAGGTGACTACAAGCTTTGGCCAGAGTTTCGTGATTTGTTTGTTTCCTGTGTCTCCTCAAGCTCGTCGTTAAACAATCTAGAACAGCTGTTTTATTTCAAAACTAGTCTTGCTGGAGACGCAGCCAAGCTTGTCCGCAACATTACTCTCGAATGCGACGATTTTCAAAGAACTTAGTACGCGCTGAAGGACGATTATAAGGTGCCATGCGTGCAAGTTGACGCGCTCTTAAAAAGCTTTTTTTTGATGAAGAGCGTCAGTGGTGAGAGTGCGGTAGAGCTTTGTCGAGTGCTTTTAACGGTCAAGAACTTCAACGAGGGCCTAAAAAATTAAAAACGGGCAATTATCTCTGATGACATCCTTGTCTAAATCATTGCCAGGAGACTGAATGCCACGACTCGTCGTGATTGGAAAGGTCGCTCGGAATTTTAAGAGTGTCAGCTGACTGAATTTCTTGAGGGACGCATCCTGACGCTGTCAATTGTAGCCTCGAGCAGTGAAAATGGGCAGCGCTCGACGGGCATGCACGCGCACCAAGCATCCCAGGGATCAAAAGGGCCAGCAATTCCCGTCTGATCCTTTCGTCATTAGATTTAGACGTGCGACGCCTCCAAAGCCAAGACTCTAGCGCAACGGGGAGATTTTGTCTTCAAAGAGCAGTTGTGCAAAGACTGCTTGGGTTCACAAGCTGCTTTTAGCTGTCGCGTCGAGAAGTCTTGTTTTGTTTGTGGGGCCAAGCATCATACTTCCATCCACGTTGACGCCTCGACAAACACGCATGCAGCTGTAGTCTCAGCGAACGCTTCTGCACCGATTTAATCCGACGAACCTCTCAACGTCTGGGTAGGCCAAACAACATCTTTTGCGCCAACATTACTGCCAACAGCATGGGTAAGTTTAGTCGGAGCTGACGGCCAGAAACGTCGTGTTCGCGCACTGATCGACCAGCGGTGACAGTGCTTGTTCCTGTCGCAGCGATGGGCTAACACACTGCAGCTTCCTGGCGCCCCTGCTTCTGTGTCGATCGACGAAATGGGTGGAGTCTATCCTGCAGCAGCCCTTTTCTGCAGAAAGGTTACAGTTAAATCATGCTGTACACCGTTTTCTCTTGATGTGGACGTGCTATTTCTCAAAACCGTAACGTCATATCAACCACAAGTGCATTGGCCTGCCGACGGCTGGCCTCATCTACGGGACCTCCAGCTAGCTGACCGTCTTAACTCGCCATCTAGAAAGCCAATCGAACTATTATAAGGCGCTGCAGTGTACGCTCAGACCCTTTAAACTGGTCTTTGTCAGCCTCAGCGCCACGATGCACCTATCGCCCACCAGACTTCGTTCGGGTGAATTCTCTCCAGGCCAGTCGGGCCATCTAAGCTGCTATAAATTTCGTCATCAAGTGTCGCTAGGATGACTTTGCATCATAATTGTATTTTTAGTAAAATGGTGGGTGAAATGTTCACGCCAAAAGTGAACTTTAAAATTAAATTTTCAATTCCATTTTGGTTTAGAATTTTCCATTGAATTTTAGAGCTACAATTCTTGAAATTTATAAAGATTGCTGTAAATATATTTAAGTTCACAATTTATCTTTTAAACAAATGGTCACTTTCGCAATAATATCTTTGCTATAATGACACCTTCACTTTGATTTTAAAGCATCAGTTAAACTTTTTTTTTTCTTATGTCTACTATTATATTGTAACTCTTTGCGGTAAATAAAATGTATGTATATATTGTATACATATGGAAAATCCTTAGTATATAAGTTTGTACATATTTGAATATTATCCACACTATAAAGTATCAATAAGATTAGTCTAAACCTGCTACAAGTAAACACCTATTTGCTCAAGCAACCGCTGTTATACACTCATACGCTGTAATCAAATTAAACGCCACTACATTCTAAACTACTAAAACAACAAGTTTTCTTTTTTAACTAAATTTTTTCCTCCGTATGTTCCTGAAAAAAAAAAAAAAAGATCCCTGCGTTCGGCAAGTGCTTGGCTGGACCGAAACAATGATAATGATGATGATAATAATGATAACAAGAATTGTGATGATGATCATAATAATAATAATGATGCTGATGATCATAATCATTATGGCAGTGATGCTGGAAATTATAAATATGATGACGTTAATGATGCTGTTCATGATGCTGATGATGATAATGATGATAGTGATGATAATGATGCTGATGATGGTAATGATCATAAAGATAATAATACTAATGATGCTGATGATCGTAATCATAATGATGTAGATAATGCTGATCATTATGCTAATGATGATAATAATGATAATGATGATTATGATGATGATGATAATGATAATGATAATGTTAATAACAAATAAAAGGATAACAATAAGGATAATGATCATAATAATGATGATCATGGTGATAAAGAAGATAATTAGAATGACATTTGTGATAATTTTGATGATAATCATAATCAAAATGGAGATGTTGATGATGACGAACATGATAGTTATAATAAGAATGACGATAATGATACTAATAATGATGATAAATATGATGATGATGGTGATAGCGATGGCAATAATGCTGACGAACATAATCATTACGTTGATGATGCGGATTATTGGGCTAAAGATGATAATGTTGATAATGATGGTTATGATGATGATAATAATGATCATGATGTTGATGATAATTATTATGATGATGATGATGATTATAATCATAATTAAAATGATGATGCTGATGATCATAACCATGATAACGATAATAATGATATCAATTATGATGCTAATAATAATGATGTTATAATGATGATAGTGATTGTTATAATTATGATGATTACAGTACTGATGATGATTATAAACACTAATAATACTTTTGTCGACTGTAAATGTTGAAACAAGACAAATATTTATATCGGTCTTACAGTCACATTAATAAATAAACATTAATATTATTGTCGACTGTAAATGTTGAAACAAGACAAATATTTATATCGGTCTTACAGTCACATTAATAAATAAACATTAATATTATTTTTACTTTGACGTATTTGTGTGCGTAATTTTTAAAATTACACCCAAACATAGTTACGCGCTAATCCATACCAAGCGAGTTCAACGCTTGTTGAAATTCGTACTTGGCGGCTTTACTTTAGAAGCTCGAAGCCAAAGGAAAAAAGGAGAGGAATCGAAGGGAAGGAGAAGATTCGTTTTGTCCCAGATTGCCAACTTGGACTCTTCAGTGTGGCTTGTTAGCGATCTGCACCACAGACAAACACGATAATGATTATGATGATGATGATGCTGGTGATAAAGATGATTATAATGATAATGACGATGATGATGCGGTTAATTATAATAGTTTTAACGATGAAGATAATGCTTATGATGATGCTGATGATGATAATGATGATAATAATGAAGATGGTAATAATTAAGATGGTGATGATGATCATGACGATAATGATGGTTATTATGATAATAATCATGATGATAATAATCCATATGCTGTTGATCATAAGAAGTATATTGATGATGATGATAACCATAAAGATTATGAAGATATCGATGATGATGATAATGATAAACATGAAAATAATTCTAACTAAGGTAATGATGATTATGATGATGATGATTTAATTTATGTTTATGATATTGATTATGATAATGATAATGATGACGATCATGATGAATACTGTGAGGATGAGGATGATGATGCTGACAATAATAATAATCATGATGGTGATAAAAATTATAATATTATAATGATAATAATGATAGTGGTTATAAAAATTTTGTTGATGCTGCTTATAATGATCATGATGTCGGTCAAGCTATTTATGATACTTATGATGATAATAATATAAATTATGATAGTAATAATTGTTATAATGATGATAATAATCTGGACAACAATAATTTTAATTGTGATGTTGATGGTGTAGATAATCCATATGCTGTTAAAAATAACAAGTATAATGATAATCATGATAATGACAAGTTGACGTTAAAGATGATGCTGATAACCAAAAATCATAAGTATAATGAAGATAGTGATAGAGCGGATGATGCTGATGATAATTATGATGAAGGTAATAGTGATGATGAATAAAATAATGATGATAATAATTATGATGATGACAATTCCGATGATGCTGATAAAAATTACTGTGATAATGATATTAACAACTATGATGATGATTAAGTTGATAATTATGATTATGATGATAAAGACCATTATGCTGAATATATTAATCATAATATTGCTGATAATTATGATGTATATGATGATGATTATATTGACAATGACGATAATGCTAATAAGCATGATCATGGTTTCGTTAATGATTATTATTACGTTGCTGAAGTTGCTAATGATGATAATGATATCAATAATGACACTCATGATAATAATTACAATAATCGTGATAAAAATAACTTTAATAATGATGCAGACGATACTTATAATGAAATTTATGATGATGATAATGAGGATCATGACGATTAAAATGTAAATTATGATAATGATGCTGATGACAATGATGACTATGATGATTATGATAATGATGATGACGATGATGCTTATGCACATAATCATGATAGCGTTAGTGATGCTAATTATGATGCTTAAGATGATAATGATGATAATGATTCTAATAATGATAATAATCATAACCATAATGATGATCATGATAATGATAGTCGCAATTAGAATATAGGTGATAATAATGCTGATTATGATGCTTATAATGATGCTAATTAATATTATGGTGACAATGAAAATGATTATTATGATGACATTATTATTTAAGATTATGATGATAGTAATAATAAAGATGATGATGCTATAGATAATGATGATGATAAAAATGATGTTGATAATAATGATCACAATAAATAAAATAATGCTGATGATAATAATGATTATTACGATGATGATAGTGGATATAAAGTAAATAATAATGATCATAATAATGATGAATCTATTGTTAATTACGGAAACGGTGATGAAAATAACTATGTTAACAATACAGATGATGACGTGACGGTTATTAGTGCCCTTCATTGTACTCATCGGTTGATAGTGTTGATCAGTGGTCCGTTGGGGGCAAAGTTGAGAAAATAAATACTACATTCGCATCAAAATTTCTCGAAGTTTATTTAGCAACGTTTCGCTGGCTAGATGTACCGGCCTCATCAGGCTCAGGTACGCGAGTCTTTGAGTATGTATTACATTA
>JAPYYV010000362.1:0-55565 GCA_030522625.1 Copidosoma aretas
CTTTCAACACGTCATATCTTTTTGTTTTGATTGGTACTCTTGGACTTTCGCGATTTTATAAGAAAGAGAATTATTTAAACTTCTTGCTAAGTATTTGTAGAATGTGGCCCGACTTTTAGCCTACAAAAGCTATAACTTTCAGTGAAAAAATCAAACTGACCCATAAGACCAATGCTAAATTTCCGAACTTCGGATATGATTTTTTTTCGATTTTGGCCGGCAACATGCCCTGAAATTTAAAATGTACATCCGTTAAGTCATATTCTACAATAGATTTCAATTTGGGTGCAATGGCCCGATTTTCAAAAAGGTGATGAGCCACCTTAAGGATTTTTTTTCTCAAAAATTCGTCTGGAAAAAGATATTGAAAAAATCATGTGTACTCAGAGCATGTCAAAGTACAACATTTATTTTTTTCAGCGAGTGAATTAATCTTCTCAAAAACGACTGAACCTCCTTAAGTGGCGCACAAGGAAAGAAATTTCGGATTCGTAGCTCGCTGTACGGTTGCAGTCAGCAGCTTGTCGCACGTAAACATATATATATATATATATATATTTAATTTTGGAAAAAGATTTGGTGATTTGCCAATGATTTTGAGTGGAGATTTTAACATAAACTTTGCAGACGATAAAAATCAATCATTAATTGAATTTTTAAATGATGAATTTGGATTAACGATGTCAAATGATCGCAATCTTAGCACAACAAAATACAAACTACTATTAATGCGGTCTTTATTAGACATTTAAATACATTCGAATCCAAATTGTTCGTTTCTTACTTCAGCTACCATAAACCTATTGTATTAGTTTTCGAGATTGTCGATGATGATGCTGGTAATGATGATAGTGAAAGAGTCGTTACAATTATTGATGAAAGTTGTTTTTCCGGAGTGATAAACTTTTTAATGTAAAATATTTGTAATAGCTCTGAAGTGTTAAATTTTTTATGCAATATATATTGTCATGCTTGTGTACGATAGCGCAATAAATAAATATTATATTTTACCACATAAATTATAGTACTTTTATACTGATAAATAAAGCAACTCGTGCGACTTTTCACTTCTGCCGGTACTCCTGGAGTGCCTGTTTTTTAAATATGTCCTGCGGGCCAAACAGAAAATTACAAGAAGCTGTGGATAAGCTGATTCGGCTGCAGTTGGTCCTTTACGATAATTTTTGACAATTTTAGAGAGTTGTAAGGGTTATTGGGTCATTTACTTAAGTTTGGTGACCTCGATCATCATCGAATCATCTCTGGTAATAAGCAACGGGAGAAGCGGCTTCGGCTGTAATCTTTGTATTCAGTAATTTAGATAATTTATAATTGTCTGGAGTAATATTTTGAATGAATGATAATAAGAAAAAACGTATGAGACAGATTATATAAATTATTGTTTCTTGATTTTCGTTTTCAAAATAAGACACTGTAATACATTTTTGCTATTGTTTACTTAGTAATTTTTTTTCGCTGAACTTACGTATCGTTTAGCTGCTATTTCCATGCATGCAGTCACAAGATCCTTCTTTTGCTGGTCGTAGCGTTGTTCCTTACTCCATACAAAGATTCTCGTGGCAAAATTATTGATTGCTGAGCTAATTTTTTCGTCGGAAACTAAATCTCGACAGTCTTCTCTTTCTTGCTCTTCCTTGTTTACTACTTAGGTGAGTATTTTATTTATCCAAATTGTTCACACGAATTTCATACACAGCCTGACACTCTTGAAGATTAAAGGACCTACACGGTTCAAGTGGCTTGCGGAATTGAGATTTACTTACAAGGTTGCATCTGAACTTATTCTCCAGCCTCTATAGTTACTTAGAGTACACTTTACCAAAAAAAGGCAGTTGTTGTTACATGCAAAGCGGTTTTATCCTCTCACACTTCCTGAGGGCACATTAAGTTTGGGACTTGATTAAATAGTCAGCGATTGACCAAATTTCTCTTCTGCTTAAGCAAGTGACGTTAATTTGCAATCATATCATAGCAATTAATGCCTTCATTTGATAAACACTGTGATTCTGGCATTTTTAGCGCACATTGAATTTGAAAGGATGTTGAAGATTAAATAACATCGATTTACACGTGTTGCAGTTTTGGAGCACCAGCCTCCCGGATGTACCACAGCAATCGATCTTAAAACACCGATCATGCATAATTTCTTGTTAAGCAAACCTTAGAATACAGCAGATAGACTACATTACACTAACTAATGTTTAAACTACTGATGGCGTATATTAATGATAATTACGATTTTCAGAACTTCAAAGGCCACAAATATATTAAATCAAATAAATTCACATAAATGTCAGAGAGGAATATTACAAAGATATATTATTTTCAAGCATACAATGCAAGAGTTTATACATGGTAACATACACACACATATCAAGTACATTACACAGGATATGACAAAACTAGCCATTTTTATTTGAAATTTTTAATTTTAAACAAACATGAAAATTACAAGCATTGAAAGTTTGGAAAAAATCAAGAATGACCAACAATAAAGCTTTTATTTTAGACTTTAAACGCTTAAAATTTATTTTGCTAACCGTATGATGCGATGTTTAATAAAAAGAATCAAGGTTTATTTTCTGCATTTCATTTTTATGGCATAAAAGTTTTCTACGACCTTTCGAGGCAACGGTATCATGATAATTTAAAAACAAAAAGTTAGCGATTTGGATGAAACTTTGAAGTTAAAATTCAAAAATGCTTGGGGAAATTGTTTTACAAGACCTAAATCGCGTGTTCTAATTTAATCCTAACTCACGAAAAATATTGATTTTAACTCTGAAAAATTGATAAACATTGAGACATTGAGTTGTAATATACAAGGAAAAATTCTAAGTAATAATAGACCTATTAATTTTGTGTCATAGATATACCATGACATACATTTATAGATTCTTCTCACTTAAATAGCTAAGAATCATTTATACAAAGAATTTCGCGGATGCACCACGAGCCGAGTGGAAAATGGTTTCGCAACTACAGCCAATCTGAACCAACAAACTTTGTTTTTGGTGAGCAGTGCTGGGAGAGAAGCCGCGTCATAGCTGCTATCTTAACTTCACCGACACTAGGCACCTAGTGCGCATCGCACTTTTGACGACTTGCGTTTATTGCTTTATGCTTACCTGCTACGTAACAATATTTTTGTATCAAATAAAGGTATTGTACTACATAATGTCCAAGTGTAAGAAAAATCGGTTGATGGTTGACTGTTAAAAAACTTTCATGCTACGTCATAAAAAGTAACTTAAAAAATATCCGTATAAATTTACTTCAAATGAATTTTTTATTTTGATTTCTAACGGGATACAACACTGCAATAGATTTTTTTATTTTTCGGCTTGGTTCCGTTAACGTACACTTTTTACAGAAGAAAACAGATCATTAGGTATTTAAATTTAAAACGAAACTTAATAGTCTATTACATTAAAAGTTATAAACTGATCTCGCAGAAATGTACAGCATTGTTTGGCAATATTATGACAAAAAAAAGAAGTTTTAGGCTTCTGGATATTTTTGTTAATATTCCATAAATCTTGCGAACGTCCTGGATTCACTGTCTCTTATTCAGTAGAAAACGTTTGCATCAGCGTTAGTCTCGAATATACTTCGGTCTCATCATGAGTACAAATTTGGTAAGATTCAATTCTTCTGTTGCTGCCATCATATCTTATGTTACAGGCTCCAGCTAACCCTTAATTTGCATATACATTTATCCAGTAAGTAAAGTATTATGTAAAAACGTCGATAAAACGGCTATTTATTATTAAATCTTCGGTTCATCAGAGTTTCTGATGTCTATAAGGATTTATTCCATTTTGTGCCGTCTATCTCTCTACCTTTTCGTTGCAAAATGGCCTTGATCCAATAATAGATCTTGTACCTACTTTTACATTCTCCGGAAATCTTTTATTGACAAAAATTCTTATTACGGGTTATAATGAAATGGCATGTAAATGCTTTTACCTAAAAGTTTTTTATGTAGTAAGTATGTGTGAATTAAAAATCATAGTATTCTAAAGTGTCAAAGAAAAAAAGGTTACTTTATCTATTTGCTACCGCTGGATGAATATAAATTATATAAATACGCTTTTATGAAAAAACCACGAGTAGAATATAATTGCTTTATATGCATAATTAATTTTAAGAGAACGTAAACAACCTTTTTTATTCTAAATAACGACATGCTGACATGCAGTGTTGTCGACTCCCGTTTTCTTTAGTTGCAGATGGACTAAAATTATTGATTATTTATTCGCTTATTTATAAGATAAAATCTACTTACGCTTTTCACAGTAAAATAGTTAAAAATTAAACTCTATCAGCAAATCAATGATTTGTCTATTGTCATTTGACTAACAATATATTCTACATCCAAATAAGAAACATATTTTACAATTACTTACGCTATCTACGGCGCGGCGTAAGCTAATTTTTTTTCTGTAATCAGTAAAAACTTCGTGCAGATGGGTATGTACTTCAAATAGTCGGCATACCGACCCCAGCAAGCTTATTTTTTATATTATTGCGTGATTTTTTAGCACACAATTAGAAATTATGATTATTAAAGACTTGTAAACCTCGAATTTCCGAGCACTTGTTAGATTTTTTCTGTTTTTTTCGCATTTTTGAAAGTTTTAGTTACAAGAGAGTCTAAATTCTTTTTACTCAAAGCATGGTTTTGATATAAAGCAAGAGAAAGGAGCGACCTGTAGCCTTATTATGGGTTATGCATGCACGCACTTTTTCTATATTTTGACAGTAATTTTTTACGATCCTTGGTAACATTAACTTATAAATTTCTTGACAACAACCTAATCCATCCGAATGTTTACATATGTATTTCTAAATATCTACCTAACGAAGTACGTGTAAAATTTACGGTGACAAAGCTTTCTGAGCTATAGCTACTGGAGGAAAGACGCAAGTTAGTTTCTAATGCAAAGACAAGCAGTTTCTGAGCCACAAGGCTTAAGCAGCTATGCAAACAGAAAAGAAGAAAAAAGTCTGCAGGTTCAATTTTTAGGTTATATTTATAGGCTACTAAGCATTGAAAAATATAATTACATAATATAGTGCGGAATTTTCTATAAATTGTATCATTAGATTTGTTATTGGCTTTGTATTATAAATTATCTGTGCTGCGATACATTTTTTTGCATCGCAGGGATAATGTAAGATTTAAGTTACTTTTTTTGAAGTATTTCTTAAAATTATGAGACTTATCCCAGATCATTATATCAACTTGTTGTAATTTTTTGTGAATCATATTTTACAAGTGCAGTTTTGATTTTCTTGCGTCTGAATGTAAACAATGAGTTCCATCCCCTGTATATTCTTCAAAAGCTACACGGATGCAACACCAGTCTAGCCAATCGATATATGTGTATTACTGTTAGTAATAAAATAATTAATTTATTATGTATTGTATACATTTCTTCTGAAAATCCTCAAGAGCATCTATAAACTTATTTTTATATGTCACATTTATTGCTGAAAATACCTTTTTGGTGTAATGATTTATTCAAAAATATATTGCATCAAAGATTTCTCTGAAAAAAGTATTGCTTGAATATTATTATTTTATTCTATCTTACTTTCCGTGAATAAAAAGGTATTAATAATTTGATTTTGAACTGTGAATTGCGATTTTACTATGAAAGAATTTCATTTATAATTATCTAAATTTTCTTATAAATTATTTAAACATTTGTTTGGAATAGCATTACGTTAGATATTTCTGAAATCCCGAACAAAGCCAAAAGTTGTCGTAGTTGAAAAAGTCGCATAACTGTATAAGCTCTGTAAGAATATAATTATTTGAAAGATATGTCTAATCAAACTGATATCAATCAACGTATTCAAAGATATATATCTTTACTGATTATGTTATAATAAATAGTGGTTTAGATATCAAAGTAACTTAACTACCTAATAAGTTATGACGTAAAAAAAATCAATTAAAATTTTGTGGAGCTAGGTAGTTTGTAAGAAAAGTTCTAGACAGTTCTAGGTTGAACACGGGTGCTTATCGAAGAGCACGTACTTCAAATAATAACACTGAAAATGCCATTTAAAGTCGAAAAAAAAAATTAGGAGTAAAGTAAATCTTTCCACTGATCAGTTTGAGCTTCCTAAAATACTAATTGTGTACGTATCTGAAAAGAATATTGAAAAAAACGAGCCAAGATACGTGTTACAGAAGGATATTTCTTGAGTAAACTGTTTCTTAACTTTATTTTATTAATTTTCAAGTATTTACACATAGTGTCAAGATGTTAGTAAACATCATCTTATAAAAAAATTCCCGGTTGCAAAAACTTAGTCACATACTGTATTCTATTAAAACTTTTTTAGGTATGTTTGAACTTTTTCTGGCTATACAAAACTATTTTTTGACCTTTAGCATTAGCTGTTAGTAATAGAATGCAAAACAAATAAGCCATGCATTTTTTTATAAGTTTTTATCAATAATTATTTAGATCATGGCAGATTTAGTATAGTTTGTCATTGATTTTTGAGGAAAATCATATTTGACTAGCGAGGTACCGGCAGTACTACCTTAAAATGTACGAAAAAATTTACCACTTCATAACTCTTTTTACGAAACAAGAATCCTTTTACTCAACGATCTGTTACTATTTGATTGAAATATCCTAAAAAATTTGTTATCATCTTAATCACCAAGTTTTAGAATTTTCAAAGTTGCTGTATTACCCCCCAGAAGGATGTATTCATCAATTTATTCTATACTGTATACTAATATATAATACTCTACATTAATCTGTCTTTGATTTTTTATAAACAATAGTTTATACTGAGTTACAATCATGAAAAAACCAATCGAAATGAGATCGCTTGTATATAATTCGTTAAAGTGTTTATCGCTGTTACCGTTTTTTTTTTTATATTTAAAACAGCCGAATTTTTGGGTGTGGCAATTATAAAAAAGGGTTTCAAAGATTTTTTGTTATATTTATTTCAATATTTGTTTGAATATACAATATACTTTTTACTAAGACCATAGAGCGTACTCATGGTGGTAGAGATTTCAAAAGATCGGTTTTCTGTTGAGGGTTCTCCCTGAACATACAGTTCCTTATTTCTCTCACTATATTGTGATTTAACTCGTAAACGCCTCCCTAAATAATGGAAAGATGACATGTGTTCTCCAATCTGAATGTTTAAATTATAATCTGTGTGTAATAAGTACATATTTGTAGAGACTTTCTAAAAATTCATACTTTTGTGATAATTTAATACTTTTGTGATCTTAGAAGCCAGTGAAGTGTAAAGTTGCCCACAGTATATACTAAAATGTCTTACTACTGATGGTATATGTATTTCAGGATCTTCATACCATTGATTTGAGTGAATTTAAACATGGAGGAACAAATATCACATCGTTTCGAGTCGTAAATCCAGATAAAACTCATAATATAACAAGAGATTGGCTGTTGGGAGAACAACACCTTTTCCATAAATTACATACTGATCCTAGCAATGTACGTAAGCTTTGCAGATTTTTTTGAAATACGTACGACCAATTATGTGCAATATTCTAACCAATAATCATGATAATAATAATAGTAATAATAATGATAAATATAATAATAAGAATCGAATTTGATCCATAGATTTACGTGAATATTTTGCTTATTATTTAAGTATTTATTTCCTCATTATATAAGTACTAGTGACTTAACCTAGTCGCTATCACGATTATTTAGTAGAAAAACAAGAAATAAAATTATCAGTATTTAACATATTATTCTGTGAGAGTCACATAGCATTTTATTTGTTGTTGATAATTATTCTACGTACTCTATTACCATATGTTATTTCAAGACTTTTACTTATAGTTGCATACAAATAACATAGAGAAAAGATTATGGAATATTTTGTAAATTAATTAATAGAGGCTCAGTTTGTATCATTTTTTCACTCTTTGGTCCAAAAATAAAATATTACGGTTTTTTTGTATCAACCGTTTCATTTAAGTAATAAAGACGTCAGAACGGATATCGTATTTTACTCGTCCTCCACTCTTATTTGATACCATATATGAGGGGGCTGTAAAGGAACGGCAATCCACTATTCTGCGTTTGCCACGATATCCGATTTTTAATGATACGACATGGATTATTATATTCTGGGTGTCGCATTTTTTGTTTAACACTTATGTCGAGGAAATTTCGAAAAAGAAGGTTCTCCTCCATTTTGTAATAGGGACTATTACAGATCTTCCATAGAATTTATTATATTGTATTGCACTATCATGAGAACAAAAAAAGTGTGCAAAATTGAAGCCTATTCGGATGACAAAAAGTGGTCGAAAACATAAATATAATATAAAACATATTGGTAAACTGAAATATGTACAGTGAAATAAGGTTAAGTGAAAGCTTCAAAAATTAAGACCCCCTTGTAGTATTTTAATGCTAATACCGTACTGCACTGGTATAATATTTTCTGACTATCGTGAAAAAGGAAGCAGATTGAATAAATTATCAATAATAAATCTCCATGTATTACACTACCAAAACTTCAAAATTTGTTTATTGGTAATGGAATTATTGTATAATTTATGTTGCTTTAATCCATAAAAGATAGAATAAAACTTAAAATCTTATTGGTTACAAGATAGGCATTAATTATTTACCATTTTAAATTATTATCACTATTAAAAAAAATATATGATTATCTTACCACGCCAACGTTAGGACCCTTATGAGAGAAATTTTATAAAAACGTTAAATCAAATTAGAGTTTACGATTTTTTTAAGTATCCCATAAAATTATTTAGTACAACTTCAACTTAGGATTTTTTTTATAAAACTTTAGATTTGTATCTATGAAAACTAGTCTTTTTAATATGAAACATTGGTATCCCAGTTACATAAAATGTGTTTCATCTGGTGAAGAGACGTAACATAAAACACAATAAATCAAATCATTTGGCTTTCTTATATAGAAAGCTTTGCTATGGACGAAAAATGACAAATGACATGTCAAGAAAATATGTTATAAACACGTTTTCTGAACTTAAGAATCGAAATACATCGCTTGTGGAAAACGTCCGTCTGTGTGTCTTTGTGTGTGTGTTTCTCTCTCTCTCTCTCTCGGCGTGTGTGTGTATGTGTGTAATCAGTTATATTTCACGATTTTCTCGAACGACTTTGATTCGACACGGTATTTTTTTTTGTGTTTAGATTCTTATCACCGCTGAAAAAAAAAATCGATTGTTGATGTAAATTTTTTATTTTCTACTTGGACTTTATTGACTTTTTAAAATTGATTTTTTTTGGACAAGCTGATTTTTAAGCTATAAATTGTTACTATAAAATATTTTAGTATAGGAATTCTACGAGATCATTTCATTGTACAGAAAAAATCGTATTTACATGAAATTGAAAAACTTGTGAGGCTGGATGTGCGTTGGTGTAAATTAAGAATGTATATAATTAGTCGTATTTTAGGATTTCTTTGACTGATTTTAATAATGCCGGGCTTTTTTTGTTATTGATTACAGATTACTTTATTTAAGTTTTATGATTGTCGAAACTCGATTTTTCGACAAAATAGATTTGAAGATGTTTATTGTTGTTTGAATTTTTTTTCGGTGGAAATTCTAGAAGATAATTAAATCATATAAAAAAAAACGTAAAGATATATTATTAAACAAATTTCATAGCTGGGTGTGTGTGGATGTAAACAGAAAATGTTTGTTATTAGTCATATCTCAGGATTTCTTTGACCAATTTTATCGTTGTTTTAGGATATTTTAAGATGGATATTCTGTGTATTTTATTGTTTTTGGATACCTATTATTGCTGAATTAAAAATTCTATTTCATTGATTCGTTTTTTTTAATTTAATTGTATTGATTTTGGAAAACCGTTCTTTTTCTGAAAGTGATTTTTTCGCTGTTAAATGTTCTCTTTCAAATATGATGAAAAAGAGTATTGAAGAGCTGCGAAGAAGGGAAAAAGTTTGTTGAAGGGCTATGGAGTCTCTCTAACCGCTTTAACAATATTCCGTCGTTTTTAGGATGAATATCAATTTTAAAGGGGTTATAAGGGAGCTCGGGGGCTAAGGCTGCTCTTAGATGTCTTTGTCTGTTTACGAAAGGATTTGAAACCGTCAGTGGGCTGGAAAGGGGCAAGGAATTAAAAATTTAACGATTAAAAAAAAACGGCAATACTGAACTACTAGATTTTCTGAGTAAATGGAAAGGCGGGCTGTTGAAGGGCCCTAAGGAGCGTCTAAAAGTACGTGGACAAATCAGGAAAGGTTAGTATCCAGTATAAGATGCATACATAAATCTACGGAAAGTAATTACTATAGACATAAAAGCCACTGCTTGGATATACTAATAATGTAGTTATTACTAAGACAGAAAAAATGTGTCAATACTTGACAAATATCATGAATCTAAAATAACTAAACATTAATAAATACATAGGCCTTATAATACAACTATCATGGATATACTGGCATAGTACAGGATAAGACATTCGATAGTCTGTTTGAGCATGTGATAATTCTAAAACACGAAAATATTTCAAGTGAAATAAGGACTCTTATGGTTTATCACAAAGATACCAAAGTAATTGTTCGAGAAAATATCAATTATTAGGTCGGACCAGTAAATAGACCATCAAATACCGAAGTACACACATTTTATTGATCCAGAACGGGCTAATACAATACATGGTGCTTATGCCAGGGTCACAAGCAACTGCCAAAGAAACAGCGAAACCACTGCAAGGAAAATTCCCATTGTTGTTTTGGACCATAAAAATTATTATTAGTTATAGGTGAATTTATAATCAAGACGATGAAATCATTGGCATTATTATTTAAAATCTACAAATTTTGCAATACGGCCTTCCAACTGAATAAAAATGTGGCATCATAAGTATGCTCAACGTCCTATGTAAATATTTGAAAGAATTTATGAAAGAAAATGATAAACTTGACGAAGTTCTCCTATGCATGCTTGATAACAATACATTTAAATAGTAGACAACCGAATTTAAACAGTAAAATCTGATTATTTGACATAACGCTATTTTTTTAAAGAATGAATCGTCATCACAAAGATGAACGGAAATCTAACCAAATTATTGACATTCCGACATTAATCCGTACCATTGCTGCCAAGAATCAAGTACAAGCATCATAAAAATCAAAATATTATGACGATCAAGAATAAAACACAAGATCCTTTATAGGAAGGAAAATACAATACTTATCAACAGAATTGTGAAAAAAACTATGACTAATACAAAGGCCCAAACAAAAAATCAGGATGCTAGTATAAAAACTACAATGTTTAGTTGCAAAAAAATATTTAATCAGAATATCACTTGTAGATATAATGAGAGAACGCTTTTATCATTATTATTAGTACTAAAAAAAGGAGATCCAGCAAGGAATTAGAAACGTTAATTGTCCTTTCTTCTGCCTGTGCATAGAATGTGTTCTAGTAAATATCACAGTAAGCCTGAGCCGAAAAAATTGTTCATAATGCTTACGTAATACAAGTCACTAATACAAATATAGGGACAAGTGAGGTACAGTAGGCACCTTTATTGCCTTGATCGACTATCATGACAAATTTTTATTGATCATAACTTTAAAAACGGGATAGTATTTATAATTACCTCAATTATAATTTGTCATTCTTTGCAAATCATTATTATAGCGATTCTTTGTTTGAGAGGAAGAACAGAAAAACGTTCCAAATGACCCGCTCGTACCCTACCATAGGGTACAAGTGGACAAGGTGTGGGGCAAAGATGGGCAGAGGCGATGGCACATGTATAATGTGTAAATGCAAATCGAGTAGAGTGCTTGTGTCTAAATCATCCAGAATGACGCACATGCACACGTCAGCTTTTCTACAGCTGTCGGTGCCCATCCGTACCCCACATGGGTGTCCATTCGTGCCATTTAAAGATAGGTTTTTTATTAAACTATTACTCTCTTATTTTATTCATCCTAGAGATTAGAAGAAAAAAGGAAATAAAAGCTGAAGATTCTAGCTTTCTAATGATATCATATTAAACATGTAAATTAAATTGTACTTAATTTGCCAAGAACTTTAAAATTGGATCCATTGGCTATTTGTCGACCAATAACTACAACATTTATTAATAAACAACGGGGCTACTTCTCTTATATATTTGTATAGACGATGAAAGTATTGATACTAAAGATACATATTAAAAAATAATCAGCTCGAAATATATCTTTGTTTTTGAGATCCACCCCAGCCTTATCCCAGCTGCTATGCCCATTCAACCCCATGTTCCCCTATATAGTCGGGGCGCCAGAGGTTCCAGAACATGTGTTTTCTGAACCTGGATGGTACACGACAAATGTGGGCTCAAGTAAAAGGTCTCAACGAGTATAGTGTGCCATTAAAAAAGTTAGAAAATCCGAGCGATGAATTTTGAGTGGCGTTGCAAAATACGTCGGAGAATCGATTTTTTGTCAGTTATTCCGCTATATCTCAAAAAAGAAGGGTTTTAGCGAAAAATGTTTCGAATAAAAGTTGTTTTTCGGCCGATTTTACAGAGAAATAAACAATTTAAAACTGATAAATAATGGGTTTTCCCATCAAAACCAATCAAAGAACCACAAGAATAAAAATTAGAAAATCATTAAGAAATATATGATAAGATTTTTTTTATTTGTTAAAATTTTAATATTTCATAGATTTTATCATTGTTAACGAGATACGCTTGGTCTGGTCGCCCATAATTGATACGGCGACCTATTGCAAAATTGTTCATAAACAACTTTGGAACGCTGTAGTTTACTCGGACGTTTATAGATCCCAATGAAACCAATTGGAATCGGTAGGTATTCATACAGTCTTTCAACATGCTAAATTTAAAATATTTCCAAGAAAGTTTTTTTGTTATTAACAAATACAATATTTGATAGGTCCTAATTCTGTCAAATTACAAGATTAAGATTTGCAATAAAGTGCATTTGATTAGACACATTTTTTTATGAATTTTGAAAAAAAAAATTTTATCGTAGGACCAATAGAAGCGGAGTTACGATACTTCTACTCTTTTACTTGTAGCGGCTGTGACAATAAACATAGACACTTGAAACTTGGCAAGGTACATGTTAAAGCTTCTATGTCTTCCGCAAAATTGTTTACGTCCTTGTTTATTGCATGTTTCAATGATAAACCAAATATTACAAATGCGCGAAATCATCTTTCGGCGGCGAGCTGACTGAGCCGCGTCGGTAACGTCATGCACTGAAGTGAATTCACGCTCCTAGCGGAACGTGCTCGGCACGTACAGATTTTTAGTTGCAAAAAGGGCATCTCTGCAACCAAAGCCCGTACAGAAACACTTTTTATTTCATTTTCTTTGTTTTAAAACGAACTTACAAGTCACTTTCTTGTTCCTAGGGTGAGCCTGAAGTTGAAAATTTTAGGTGCAAAGTTTAAAATTCGCGTTTTTCATTGGTTTTTGCGGTAATCTTTGATACGCACGGTTTTTATTTTGTATGATATGTGTCTATCAGTACTATGTTATCTATTACTGTTGCCTAATACTAAAAAGTCGTATAACTGAACATTTCTGAACGGTTTCATGATGCATGAACGTAAACATTGTGAACGGCAGCAGGTCCATACGCTTTCGCTGAAAAGCCGGTTTCCTTATTCCTACAATGCCAACCCCTCTACAGCTCTTGAACGAGATCTGGGCAAGGGGAGAGCGAAAAGTTTCTGCTGTTAGTACGGTATTTAATCTTCCAGCAGTACACGAGAAAGTCTTTCGACGATTTTGCAAATTACATTAAGCTGTCTGCAGTCTGCACTGACTATCTGACGTCTGCAGGAACGATGCACTATTGTATAAGTGATATGAACATATTGTGCCATTTTTCATTGTTATATTCTGTAGCGTGTTAATTATTTAGTGCTGTGCATCTCTAATACCTTCATTGTAAGAATTTAGATTGTCAAAGTGTTACTACAAAATTTTATAGTGTTTCTCAGATTATTTTCACATACAATTTTGTTTCGAGTTTTATATATCATTCTGAAGAGTTGGAAGACCGGCTCTTTCTATAGCGTCGTTTCATCTTGCCCTTCAATTTTCAAAGATAACGGTTCAGGGGGAGGGTGAAGTTGCTGTATCATTCGTTTGTGTCGAGAAACGGTTCGATTTAACAAAATGTACGTAAAAATATTGTTATTACCCAGTTATTGTACGAAGGCCAATTTATTTGTGCACTGCTCTTTATAAACATATGACACCACTCCATTGTTCTTGTTTAAGAGTATTGGTGATTTTAACGACAAATATTAAGTAGACGTTATTGGCAACACGTTTTCCGGAGCAGGTTGTTCACGTAATTTCGTTTTCCTGCGTGTAGCCTTTTACACAGTTGCGTTTGCACACCAAGAGTATTCTACAATGATTCATATTTAAGATATCATCTATCAGAGCTGGGCAAACGGAGTATTTTTAAATACTTTTTATCTTCAAATACATATATTTTAAAATAGAAATGTATTTGAAAATACTCCGAAGTAACTGTGGAGGATACATTGATTTTCACGCAAACGCATCGCGAGACCGTTAGAGAGGCGTGCAAAAATCGTCAAGACGTTTGGAATTGGCAAATATACAAAATTTATACGGCAGTACACAAATCGTGCTACTTTTCGTGTATGAATCCCGATAATATCGCTGCTGGCAATAAGATCGCAAGGCAAACAATGTCAACTCGTTTATGTTCCTCTGCGTTTAAGATACGTTAGTTGTGCACATTTTGTAGCGAAGACGCATCTGACGCTTATATGAAAGAAGAGTGTAGGAAGCCCGTCCACAAGAGAAATACTGTGACAGTACTCAGCGATAAAGGAAAGCTTGCTAATTTAAAATCGAAAATTGCATTAAAAACTGATTACAAGCACGTGCAACATCTTTTTGAAACTACCAACGTTTCTACAACATGTTTGAGGGATCACAGAGACTGTTACAGAAAATTCGCACGTAATTATTCACCCAAAGAGCGTATCGTTCTGACATCCAAGCAAATAGTTTAATTTGTTATTAAGCATTTGCAAAATAATAAAGAGGAATGCCAGTTCTCTTTGAACACGATATAAGAAGGCTACAGGATGTAAAAAATCGCTCTATGAATTATTTGAAAAAACTTTAATGTTATTTTTGATGCCGTTAGGATTTGAATACCAAAATTTTAGATCATTAAGACGTGCCGTTTTTTAAATATCCCAATATTTATATGATTTGCTATGCTTTTAGTATATCTGTATAGTGATCAGGTTGTTCTTAACTTCTTAGATTTTATTAATATTTCATAATATTTCTTGTGACATCTGTTATTTTATTGATTAGTTATTTGGATATTTTAATTCCAATTAACATGGGTGAACAATAATTGACATGCAAAATATCTATAAATTTATATGGGTTAAGAACGACTGCATGAGAACAATTATACCTTAAATGTGGGCTATATCAATCCAAACAGATCGATTTTTTCATCGTGAGTGAAATCAAATTTTTGACAATTTATCACAATCTAGTAACAATAGGAATCTAAAATTTTTCGCGTTAACAGCGAATATCGTGAAATTAATTTCAAATTATTATTAGTTTTTCGTCCAGTTAGCGATGAATAATATCTTTGAAATAATCTAATTTTTTTTGTGTAATTTTCTGTATGTAATAGTTGATAATAAATAAATCGGTTATTATAGTAAAAGTATACAAATGATGTTAAGAGAGTTGCACGTTACCTACACAATAGTTGACCATCCACCCAATGCGTTTGTAGCATGGTGGATAAGCTTTTTTTCCGTAACCAGAAGGGTGCCAGCTCGATTCTTGATGGTAACTGTTTTTTTTTTTTTATCGCCGGTTTTTGCTGAGAAAATCTGTCGTGCCACCGTCACCACAGTTAAAAATTTTTCATTTTGGTCCCCATAATGGGAAAGCCAGAACGCGCCATAAAAAGCTTCTCTTCAAGAATAAACAAAATGTCACTTTTAGAAATTTTTGGTGCTCTTCTTTGAAACGCTGTGAATTCAGATCGGTAGCAGTAAATGAGACGAAGCTTTTTTCTCGATAGGGCTTGATCTCAGCTTTAATATAATCTTAATATGAACACTGCAACTATCAAAGCAGCGTACCTGTACGTGCAAGAAGCCTAGGTGATTTTTTGAAAAATTGACGAAATTCCCCCTTTAAAAAACTTCGCATATCTTTTGATCAGATAACTTTGTGGTAAAATGGCTTTAAATACTTGTTGCGGATAGATTTCAAGGTAGTATCGCTATAAAAAAAAATGTTTTGACTAATTTTTTTTAGGCCATTTTTAAAGTTGTTTTTAACAGCTTACGGCGATATCAGCCATAAATATAGACAGAGCTAGAGCAGCAGCAGCTGCGGTGCACCATCATCAATTTCATCGTGTGCATACAGGAGAGAGACAGAGAGATGGAAATGCAGGGTAGTAGACTGCAGGAGTGCAGTAAGCCTATACACCTACATGTGTGTACACATACACACAAATATATGTATATACCATATCGCACGGTACTCGCTCTATGCCATGCTAGAGCAGACTGCAGTCAGCAGAGGTAAAGGCGTATGCGCCAGTCTATTTGTTGGACTCTCTCTGTATTGGGCTCCGAGAGGGTCCCTATAGTATCGGAAAGATGTTTTTACACTCTTTTTGGTCTAGCCCTCATCCGCCCAAATCCATCAACGCGAGATATGGAACTTCGTTTAAAAAATGGCATAATCTTTAGCACGAGCAATATTATTGGCAGGTTAAGTGACACTTCTTGTAACTCTCAAATAACATTTATCATAAAATGTTTAAAATGTATGATATACAGGGGTGATAAGTCACCTTAGGACATGAGTCCAATAACTTTCCCTCAACCATACTTAGTAATTTTTCTGAGTAACTTTAACTTACAGTAGCTGCTCAGAAAACCAAAACTAAAGTTTATAATTTTTTTCGGAATATTAGCTACAAACATAAAATATTTTGTCAGATTGTAAATAAAGGTGCTACCCTACATACAAAGTTCTTTTTCTAGGTCACATTAACTTTTGAAAGCTGCTTACAAAGCCAAAAATTCAGTAAGGAATTTTTTTCGGAACTCTTGACACAAAAATACGAATTTTTAAGGCTAATTGTAAATAAAAGCACTATATAATATCAAAATTTAAGTACCATACTTTAGTTAATTTAGCAATCGGAAACACTTAAAGATAACGTTTCTAGCATTATAAATAGTATTATTATAAGTCAGTATTATAATCAACTGTTCGCGTGCTGGAAATTGCATCCAGATTTATAACTAATGGCGTGCGTTTCACGGTCCTGCATGGCCACCAACCACTGAGTGCCGCGTACTTGCTCTTACTCTGCACGATCTGTTTGCTGCCTTCTGCGACGATACTGTGCTCTTCTTTTGCATGGTAAAGCATTATATCCTGAACCGTCCATCAGACAAGCCACTTTCCATGGTGCTTTGCGTTTTACATTTGTTCCTGACTTGTTTACACGATTTTTGAAGGCCTTTCTGAACGGCGTTTTTCGTTCTGAATAACGCGGGCTCCTTTCATTCAATACTGCATAGCACTCTGAAATACTACAGTAAAAAGGAAACCTAATTTGTACCCTTTCTGCGTATACGCCCTAGAAAATACATGCTTCACTACTCTTCCACCACCGTACTGCAAATGGTATCCATCGTAATAAATCATGTTGCGACTCGTTTAAAAGAATACTTCTCTAAAATGTCACACCAAGGTCGGTTTTCCGCCTTAAATGCTATTGGTTTGCCAAATTCAGCTCATATCTATGTCGATTATATGAAATGTGTTATTAAGTAAGGGTACGTAGGGTGGTGGAGTATACCACTTTACAATAGTGCTGCCGAAATAAGCTTCTTTAGCATTCAAATTTACCATTTTTAACAGAGAAGCAAACATTTCACCACCAATACTTGAATTACATATATCAGGAAAGATGAATAGTTTATCACGGATCGCTATCGATAAACTCGCTGGTCCTTTACCGTGAAACCAAAACAAGTAATCGTCTCTTTTTCCTGTACGTTCACGCGGAATTTCTACAATATCTTCGTCAAATCCTAAAATCCGTTCAATTACATCTGATATAACAGGAGATTTTCCACATTTTCTTGTACTCCTTGGTCCTGTGATTGGAAAGCCTATACATGAACATCATTTAGTGCGGCAGCCTTTTGCACAGCTACAAAAAATTTTATTTATGTCCTGACCGAGAATAAAGTTATAAAAGTACTTAGAACGGACGGTACAGGTAAAAAGGCAAAAGTACTGTATCTTAGCTTCTATTGGTCCTGCGATAAGCTTTTTTTTTTAATTTATGAAAAAATCAGCGCAATTAAATCCGCTTTATTGCAAACTTTTAACTTTACAATTGGTAAAAATACTGTCCTTAGTTACAGGTTTTTTTTAAATTACTTTTTTATTCGTTTATTTAAAAATTTGAATTCTTTATTGATTAAAGACACTGTTAGTACCTACTTATTCAAGTAAAGCAGGTCGCAATTCATTTTGATGGACCACCTGTACAGACAATCGAAATTTCATCTTCACAATTTTGCAACAGGCTGCTATTTCAAAATATCGTTATCGGTCGTGGCACACATTGTAAAACATAAAAAAGTCTACAATCTACCTAATTTTTATATAATTTGGGGCACATTAAGTATTACTTTTCGTTGTTTTTTTTTTGGCTTTTTTCGTCTTTTTTGCTTGTTGAAACAATGAAAACGCTTTTAAAAATTAGTTTAATCACTTAATCCTTCTACAGAATCATCACCTGCCCAACCTTTCCTCCAAACCTTTTTCTCAAAAATTATTTTACTATAAAAAACAACTTTTCCGACCTCGCTCGATGTCAATACTATAGGATGTTATTCTTTGCATTGTTTTTGTAATTGCAAGCCCAAAATCGCATTACTGGAGAACACAACCATTTTTCCCGAGCAAAATAGCTCTGGGGTCCTGCCTACCAAGTGTTCCCTTTTTAGGATATTCAAACAAGCTAAGAAAATGTTTTTTGTTTTTACCTTTTCCTTTACTTTTGATAATTCTGTCAATTTTGTGCTCCTGCTTACTCAAGCGTTCTTCATAAATCGGTGTCAGTTCTTGAATATAAAAAAATCTTTCTACTTTTCTATCATCCAATTCACTTAACACGTAAACAAATATATTTTATCTTTTCGATGTACGAATATTTTTGAATATATCCTTGCTCCAAATTTTTACAGCGCCTCTCTCAAACGCGTTCTTTTCGTGACTTATACGTACGTAGCCCTCTACTTTGTACTTATTTTTACTCCTACGATGTATTGAACGAGACGGTCTCGATTTAACTTCATTGTTTCTCGCTGTGTGCGTTATATATGGTAACACTGTGAGGTGGTCATTTAGTTGTAGAGTACGGAGTATTGTTGTAACGATTTACCTAATCTTGCAGTATATCAATGTAGCGGTGCATATTTTCATAAGTACAATATCTGTATGTGTGTTCTTTTGAAGTTCAAATGACAGGCTCTACCACGGCATATGTAGCATTAGGTTTTTGGGCAACTTGAAATTCAATAGCATTATCTTTCAAATATTGTTGAAATTCGCTCCCCAAATATTAAGTTCTACGGTTCGTTTGTAACATAGAGGGAATACACGAATGATAATTTTCGAAAAAATTTTAAAAACTCGCAGTTACACTTTGACAGGTTTTTTCTTTTGATGGTTGTACCCATACATATTTACTCAGTACATATATCACGATTAAAATAAAAGTCACTCTATCGTTGTAGTTTTGTGATGAGGTCAGTTAAATCGGATCACCCTCAAAATTGTAAAATTGTTTTGGGTGAAGTATAACTGTCGTGTCTTTGTAACCACTCGTGAATTTTAGCTAATGATATCTTATTAACTCATTATATTACGCGCACCAGAAAATGCTGCTTCGTTGCGTTGATCGACATATAGTTTTCGTAACACATCCCTTAATTTTTATATTATATCTAGTTTCTGTGGCTAATCGAAGTAGGCGTAAGGAAAAGTATTATGCCATTTTCATCATCGAGGTTATTACATTGAACAGCTTTCCAGCGGTGATAAACAATTTTTTTCCCCTAATGTGTCATCGTCGTCTATCGATTTTTAATGGCCGCATTCATCCAATAAGCTTGAACTGTCTGCGATTTACAACAGGTCGTTGTTACCACGAGCTTACGAGGAGTGTTGAGCTCTCGATACACCCTAGCAAATATTTTTCTTCCCACAGACTAAATATTGTTCCATCGTCTTGCTGCATAGTTTATCAGATCCACCATATTTGACATAACGATTTTTCGACCTTTATAAACCAGAGTACCCGTAGCATCCTAATTAAAATTACTCGTTTTTTTTTTAACTGTTTTGAAAGCTACATAGATTTTTGTTGATACACTTTAGGTAGGTGCTGTCGATCGCTTCATTACTCATGCCATAATCCTCTGTAGGCGCGTTATCTTTAACCTTGCTTTGCAACAATTCGCCAGGCTCACGCTTTGCAATAATAAAGTATAAATATCTGCGAATGACTCCCAAATATTCCTTCAATTTGTAGTATTTGTTACCGTGAGACTTTGAATCTGGAATTTTTTTCATCGCATCATGCAGTCAACTGATATTATCTCCGACAGTCTGTTTAGTTTGAAAAACTGGTTGGGTAACAAAATCGTTTGCAGCAGCAACGCCCTCGTCTGCTACACTGTGAGTTTTTCTCTCTTGATGCTTTCGAACTGATCTTCAGAGAGTAAAGTCACTTTTTGGCTGTGTCTATCTTTTTTTGTATTTCAACATTCTTGCTATTATTTTCCTTAGAAAAGGTTAAAATATGAATGATGAAAAACCATTGCCCATTTAAACTTTAATTTTATTTTTTTTACGAAATATTATTTTAAGTTTTAATAGCTCATCGTGTGAAAACTATTTTGAATTTAAAAAAAAATTTCATCTCACTATTTTTCAGAGAAACGACACCCGTAAGTACGTGTAAAACACACCCGCACAAACAGTCGATCAAGGTTTTTTCAGTTTTTTTCAACAATACAGCTCTCTGTTCTTTATTAAGATAAGCTTGAGCTTCTAAAATCGCAAAGTACTTTTTTTGGAAGGTGCTTTGTCGGTCTGCCTACGGGTTTGATTAGCCCGCTATCTTTTCGATGTTGTCGATTTCTTAGTTCAAAGAAAACTAACAGATACACGTCATTACTCTCTATTTTATGCAAAAATATATTGAAGGTATGTGAATGTACTAGCTGCATATTTAGTCAGATAAACGTATTGATACTCGTTGTCTGGAAATATACTAGTTCAAAATCAAAATTCGTCTAAAGTATCTTGATTAAAATTCACCTAAAGATAACCGTGCTCTTTTGCGGTTGCGTCTTGATATGACTGTTTAATAAATTTGGAAATTCCGAAGAATAACTGCAGAGTCGAATGTTGTATTTGTTCGAATATTCCTTAGATTTCGGCAAACCCTTGCAAAACTTAATTTGTTGTCCATTCATAAAAAAACGTTTACTGGTGTAGCCGTCTTGGCACTTAGCGTAGTAAAATAAAATTCGATCAAACGTCACGCCAGACATTTGATCCAAAAAGATTAAAAACCTTTTGACAAATAATGTTTATTCACAGCCTGATGGGCTGCATATCATACTTGTCCACAGATGTTACCAGCATGTATCCATTGTGACAGCGATTTTATACTAATATTATTGTGCAAAGGGTGTACATTCAATACTATTATCGAAATGTATACCTACAAGCTGGTGGGGGTGGCAGGGTGGCAGCGGTGGCGTCTGCGTCAGGGGCTGCACTAATTATCCTACAGTATAGCTAGCAGTTATGTATACACATACATATTCAGCAAAACATTCAGCTAATTAGTCTTTGCATGAACTGACCTACCGCCACTCTCTTCTGTGGTACAGTACAGCTAGCAGTTATGTATAAACAGATATATGCAGCGTGTCGTTTGTTTTGATGTGTAAAAGTCAGCTGAAGTGCTCTGCGTATCCGACAAGTGCTGCTCTTCTCTTTTCTCAGCGATTTGCTATAGTTTGGTGTTATGTAGGCTACCGACACCAATGTGCTACCCAATAACCCAGATGAACAAAAATCAATAAGAGGGCACTCGGATTCGAATCCCCTCGATCTGCAGTCGAATGCTCTTCAGCTGAGCTATACCCCCGACCATTGTATCCGCTATAGTAACCATCCAAAACTTGAATGAAAGTTTTCACTCATATACTTATATACATTTATATTTGTATATATCACGTGTAATTTGTTTTGATGTGTCTCGGACAGCTGGTTTGACTCTGTGAGCGTAGCTACGCTCTCTCTACCTTTCTCAAGTTTTCCCTTGGGTATCTTGAAGGAGAACAACAGGTATAAACAGGAAAGCATTATGAGGTCTTTATTATCTAGCGTCTGCGAAATACTTACACATCAGCTATCCATACTCACAAGTGGTAGCTCTTCTTTCAGTTTTGAATGATGCATATCCTGGATAGCTCAGTTGGTTAACGGTCTCATCAGCATGAAATCGTTAGTTTAACTTGCGCTATCAAGAGTTTGCAGTTTCATTTTTAGAATATATTTTCAATATATAATAATGTATGATAATATGTATAATCAAAAATATTAAAATTTCTGGAGAGTACATACGAACGAACAAGCAAAATATTAGTTTACACAATTTATTTGTAAAATCATGGGCTTGGAAAGATACATGTTAAAATATAAAAGTTTTTCTTGTTAGAGACACCATCTACTACGTCATGACCACTTATCCATGTTGGGTGGTGCATTTTATGTTCAAGGTGTTCGTATGCATTGTAATATGCATCACTGTTCTGCGATGATGTGTTTATGGATAAAGTCTTGATGAACCATTCTTTTAATATGTATGCAGAAAATAGTTTTCAAATGCTTTTGCGTGCGTGTGAGACATATGGATGCGAAATGTTTTTCATTGTCATGTTTTTAAAGAAATGCTAAAGTATGAAATATCCTGAACCTGGCATGCTAATATCGAACTAATTAAGTAAGCTTATTCATACAGTAAGAGTGACGATGGAATATTTCCAATAGTTTATCGTAATATCACCATCGTACTACTCGATCCCTAGCACTTTTAGCGTATGGTAATTATTAAATTTTGTAACGTCGTACGGTGAGTCATTAAAACCACAAGGTGTTTTTATCGAGAATAAAATGTCTTTTAGCGTCGTAAAATCCTTGAATATCTTTGACAACATTCATGTTCTTCAACAAAACGCTGTTTTGTACTCTTCATTCCTGGGAAAATATTGTTTGCTTGATGAATATCGGTCAGAGACGTTTTTTTTCAAAGATGCAAGAAACAATTTTTTTTTTTTTTATTCTCGTACTCTTTCGAAATAAGGAGCTCCTTCTTTTTTTGTAGTTCCCTTTTCATTCTTACCACTCTTCCACAATGTGCAATACTTTCACAAAATACGTAACCCGATACGTATTAATATGACTCTTCGGTAGAGGAGGCAACGTTGCGCCACCACATGTAATTATTATATCTCCCCACTATTACTCACTACTACATCAATGCTCACCAATAATCTCCCTACTAATATTACTTACCTCTAAAATCGCACTTACCGATAATATCTCCACTAATATTACTTACCACTACGATCACACTTACCAATAATTTTTATCAACGAAACGGGAATTCAATGCATCGGCAGTATTAAAATTTATAAAAGAACGTTTGCAGTTAAAGTGCGTACTACAGCTACAAAATAAATATAAAGAATAATATATCATACACATCGATTATTATTATTATTAAACCTCTGACATCTAAATGTTTACGATCATATGATTATACACAGAGTAATATTACCGAGATTTTATTTATGATGAAAGAAAATATTATTTTGGATATAGATTTTTGCTGGTTGTTGATTTCCGGAATGCAAATTTTATTAATGAAATATTTCAGTACATCAAAGAGTATACAAAATAACTTTGTTTACCTCAATAAATATCGAATTTTGAGTTTAATTTACACGTATAGTCAGGGAAATGTTTATCCAAAAATTATTTTCTTCTATTATGAATAGTTATTACATCTTTTACTACATTATTTCAAATAAAAGTTGACTTTCTAAAATATTCTGTAAAGCTAATGTTAGATCGAAGATTGTTAGATAATTTTATTATGTACATATAACCGTAAGTCATTCAATACGCTATCACTTTTTTGTCCTTTTTAATTGTACCAAAGTATGAAACAAAGAGTGCCAAGCTAAACCATTTAAAGTTAGACTGTATGTTGGGAAGTATAGACATGTAGGTACTCTGCAAGATTTATTAAAACTGTCACATCTCGATCCGGCACCGTATGATTAAATCATTCACCTATCATCTACCACAATTGAATTCGAGTATTTTCTGAAAATAAGCAAAAATTTTATTGATTAAGTTGTTTTAACGCTAAAATTATTTTTAATTTATTTATTATGGAAAAATCTGTTGATGGTCGTAAGGTACACCATTTCTAGTCAATACGCATTTATTACAATCAAGTTTTTTCTATGACATGTTTTCACCAGCAGTCATACGTTACTATATTGTGCTCGTATTAAACATGCATAAGACTTTTATTAATATCCATACTTTCTATCCTATTTGTTTCTAATAAAAATAAAAGTTCTACTATGCTGACGTCTAAAAAAACTGTGTTATCTTAAACAATAGTAACACGGTAGTGTATTATTATCATCATCATTATCATTAACGTATTCTTTATCGTCATCAGAACTATTTTTGTCATTTTTTTTACGATAGATAATTCTTTAAAATGACCATAAATTTTTACATGGACAATTCAACATCAATAATATCCCTTAACTCAAAAAGTTTGATGTACAATTCTCGATATGCTTCTATTTTCTCTGTTGATTTTAGATAGAATAATAAATAAGAAATAGAGTGCAAGGCTATACCTTTTTAAAACATCTAATACCATTGGTAATACCTAGATGTTAATACACGGCAATGATTGTTGCTGTATTTTCAAACCCTATTACGTTTTTTCAGTTTGCGTGCTGTATCTATAACAAATCAGGAAAATTTATTTTTTATATCGAAAAGGGATAATTTTTCTGAAAGAAAGCGATGTTTTTGTAAACTATAGAACAAGTTTTATTTTCATCGCTAGTAATAACTTTATTTGTGCCGGTTTTTCTAATCATTGTATTTTTTACCTTATTCGCATAGTTTTTTTCTATAATATTTTTACTCCATTGTTCGATTATGGTCACTTTTGAATCGAAATTTATTTTCAACGAAGTTTTGTGATTTAATCTGATTCCCCTGACTTTACAAGTATCAAGTGTTTCACCTGTAGGTGTTGGGACGCGATAATCGTAAAATCTAGGGCCTACAGAGACAAAGGTCTCTATGTACGAACCCTCATCATAACTCTCCAATTCATCGGTCAGCTTTCCTAGCAATGACCCGGTCAGAAGTTGATATTCGTCAGGAAGAAACTCGAAAGTTGCAAATAGTATAGAGTCTGTATCGTAATACAATACTCTAGTATCAAGTTTATCCAAGAATGAGTACAATTTTAAACGTGCTTGAGCAGTTGTGTAAGCTACTATAGCAACGTTCATACACGACGAAGAAATCACGGCCTCGTCTTTGTACATCCATGTTACGTATACTACATTGTCGTTGGCCGGTAAACCATTTTTTTCTATATTTTGTTCTTCTTCGTCTACAATTTTGAGTCATTCCTTATAATGATTTACCACAGTTGTCTGCGACAACTTTTCCCGCATTCAAAATTCACCCTAAAACGAGTTTAAGCATAGTTTTGCGACTGATCTCCTACCAGAATTTTTTAAATAGTATTATTATTCTACTCTATACCTTCTTTTTGCTCGTATTCCTGAAAATACTCTAATTTATCCTCTTCAGATAGAAGCACCCAACACTTGCGGTAATTTTACATAGGCTACGTCTATCACTAAATATTTTGCAATATCTATGATTCGTTTACTCTGTTCAATATTTTCTAAGATATACCATACTTCGTTAAAATATAGTTGATCTATTCATTCGTAATACAATCACGAGGCTTCTTCAGTCAACGCATCTTAATATAAATATATCTCTACCATGTAACTACTATTACTATATTTTTGTTTGATGATCAAAACTAATTCGTGTAGAGGTTTTTTAATCCATTCTACTGTATGGTTCCTATCAACGGGAGGAAGAGTTAGGAATTTTATCGCAATACACGACATTTTAAAAGATTATATGTGTTAGTCACGGTTGCTTTCTGTATAAATATACTTTCTCCTTGGAGTTGAATCTGATGCCACGTCCGTCTGCGTATCAACATCTACGGTACGCATAATGCTACCACCCTGCTGTGACTTCTGCTGCTGTTGCTATAGAGTTGCTCGAACAGATTTATCCAACATCTTTATATCTATGAATATCAATATCATCATCAGAATGTGGAAAATTAAACAACATGATACGAAAGGAATACAGATGTAAAATTTATTAGCTAGCTGTATCAGTGTTTGCTTTTTAACAAAGCTCAGCCGTGACGATCCGGGGATCGGCTCTTCCATACAACTCTTCTGCTATCTTTTTGCAGCGCGGTTGACAGTATAAGAGTTCTCAGCTTGAATCACGTGGTCGTCAAGTTCCATACATTTTGACGTCTTTCTCCCTCGTTACTATCAGTAGGCGTTGCGCATCCGTCTGTATGCCGATAAGACTGCGCTTAAGATGTAACGGGTAGAAAACACTCGCGTGAGAATAATTAATGTGTACTGTAAAGAATTTATTAAGCACATCAATAAAAGTGTTGGTCGAGTATCAAGGTAGCACGTCCTCCGACACAAGCTTAGCATACCGTACGCATGACCGAACTACCTCGAACAAGTACCGGATCATCGATGCTTTTTTTTCAAATTTAAAACTTAGTCAACGAAGGAATCGACATATTAAAACTTTTCAAAGTGCGATAATATAGCACGTAAAAGAAAATGAGCGTTGTTTGACTTTTTAGCGAAAAGCAAATAATGATTGTGCACAGGGAAAGAACGTACTGACTTTCTTCCAAGTTTTCTTCTTTTCCCCGGTATTATCGGTTATGTTGTCATCATGACTCTAGCATCGTAGTGCACCATAGTTTTATTGTACCTAAGGGAAATTAGCATACTCTGACTGCAGAGATAGTGGAGAAGAATGGAAAATTCGCACATCCTGTCACAGTTGCTGAGTTATACGTGCCTAACTTAGAGCTATCACTACGTTGGCAGTGCACCACAGTTTTATGACGTACAAGGGAGATTTGCATACTTCTACTGCAGAGGTAGTAAAAAAGGATGGAAAATTCGAGTATTTATCATTGAGTCACACGTGCTTAACGAGAAGGTATGCGTACGTTTGATTTTATTTATCAAATGCTTTGCGGTATTTTACAAAGTAAAAGGGTATAAGCGTGTTTAAGCACGTTTAATTTTTCATCGAACATTATCTCTAGGACATCATTTTGGATTATGTACAAGCAAAAATTTGAGAAAGAGGTAATCGTGTGAGTTAATTGTTTTTTCCAATCAAGAGTATTATCTCCCTTAACACAAAATTAGTTGTTTGGATGCTGTGGACCGCAATGGTTGCTTGCACCTTAAGAAAGAACGACAAATTTTGACTGTAGAATAAAATTCTGTGAGTTAGAGTTGTCGACGCTGCTTACGTTCACGAGATTTTCCTGTCAGCGTTATTCAAATTTTCGCCACACCAAACTACGGAAAAATGGCTCCATACGAGACAAGGCTAAAAAAACGGTCGTCAACCAGGGATAGTGATGAAACAGAATTCGGTTTCATCAACTTATTAGAAGACAGCGCTATACTGTCTAGCACGACGGTCTTGGTTCATACTTACCCGCTCAACAAGTCAGCGGGAAAAAAGATCGTGGCAGGACTTTATTGTATTGTCACTGGTAAATAATTTGAACCTTTGGAACGGATTTCCAAAAACCAATTTTTAGAAGGAGTTGCTCTAACCTTCCATTTATGGCGTGAACTAAAAATTTTTTTTTTTAAGATAAAAGATTATTTTAATAATATTGACAAGAATGGAATGAGTCGGCTGGAGGTAGGTGATATCAGCTTGATATTTAAAGCATCCCATGGCATAAAATATGTTGCATTTGACAAACAATCATTCGGTATCGAGCACAATAATTGTAAGACAAAAAAATGAACGTATTATACGACCATTGTCATGCACAAGGGCACCTTTTTGGGGCTCACCCAATCCGTCAAATATGTAGACAAAAGACTTTATCATATGAAGCACGCAACAACATTAGCCGATAGATGCGAGAATTGCATTATAAATGAGTTAATTGCCTTGTTTTCGAAGTCTTTGCATTCGAATGAAATAGACGCATTAAGTTTGATAAAGTTGATCAAAGAAAATTCCTCATCTGTGCGGGAAAATGTGAAATAGCAACTTTATTCTTTGATCGACAATTATTATTTGAGGAAGTATTTTGACATTGTATTCTTAGAATCAGTTACGTAATGTCTAGTATTACTTGTCAACGATATACTGTTAAAACTAACAAGTAAACAATGTATGATTCAATTTTTATACCTTTCATGTTTTTCAATAGATGTATTAGCTGAATCGTTTGTCTTCTATAACTTTAAATACCTTTCCAATCACTGCCCCTTTAACTCCGAATTTCAAAAACTCCCTTTTTTTCTGGCCAATCACAGTCGGTAGTAAATTCTATAAAAATTTCAAATTTTCAAAAATTAAAACTTCCCGCCGAAGCCCAGACGATAAGCATATCCAGCGTCGGTAACGCCACGCAAATGTTATTTGTTAATCTAGCACCTGAATTTGCTGGGCCATTCCTCGCCGGGGCTCTATTTCCCCCACTCTCTTGCCACACGGAACTGTCAGGCCCTAGCCACTGGCCATATGGCATATATATTGTCTAAGAAAAGCAGGGCCCTCTGGAGGCCACGCCTCCGTCGCAGCACCAGCTGTGTGCAATATATATATATATATATATAAATGACTTGGGTCTACAAAACAGGCACTCTTACTACTGACTTGATATCGATATAAAATATTTTATTTTACGAATGCAATAACGGAAAACTTTCCAATATGTTGATAATAACTGTCGTTGATATCAACTGTTTTCAAAGAAAATCTATTTATAATATTGCTCGTTAAATGTATACCTTCAGCTGCCGATAAAAATAGAATCCTGCAGGTGTTACGTCCACATATATACAATTGTTACATGTATCTCCTCCCCTATTCTTTCCTCTTCTCTTCTTAGGATACATCCCTATTTCCTAATGGTCTTAAGTCCAACGGTATTTACCTATTGGCTTTTTACAGCTGTTTTATTTGTCTTTGTCCGTTATTTTCTTACAACTTGCCCTAAAATCCGCTTCAGACACTTTCGATTGCGCCTAAGCGATATTCCCACCCCCTCTTCCACCCTATTATGAACTGCGGTTGCGATATGCTTCTACCCAACGGTTTTTCCTATCTCATCATCCACCTACGGATGATGGCCCTGACGCAAATAAGTTTCTACACGTACGTCCTACAACTGTATGATGCAATCATAAATTTTATATTAAACTAAACTTTTCTACCAATACTCAGATCTAAGCTTCAAAAAAGTAGTACAATTACGACAGAGGTACTTTTTAAAATGCGAGGGTTATTTCTCTTCAGAATGAACCATGGTTGTCGCTGATATAAGCTTGTAACATCATTCTTATTAAGCAAGATCGATATGCACTGCTGCTATACTGTTCTCTAAATGCAGACCTCAAATTTCGCAGGGGGATTATTTTTATATAAATATAAAAATTGTTAAAATTATATAAATTGTATAACTAGCAAACTAACAAATAATTGTAAGAATTGAAACTGTTGATCTTATGACTATATGGAGCATCTGTACTGTTGCGTGCCATTAATCACCAAAGATTTTGTAACACGGCGAGTGCCGCGGTACTTGCACAATCAACCGTCTTTTTCCATGAAAAACCTACAACCCGCTACACATACAGACGTACATACAGATTATGAACAATTCATTAATATCTTAGGTGCACTTTTTCCCTCGGGATTCAGGTTTCATGAGCCATTCTAAAAAATTCCAACACTTGCACAGTGTCACTCGCACACTCTCTCTCTCTCTCTCACTCACTCATAAATGCGTCATCCACTCTTCCCGAGCCACGCACCCTCGAAAGATTAGTTTTCCGCACGTCGGCAACTGTCCCTTCGAACCATATACAAGCGGGCCGTTTCCCTGTGTCTACCCAGTCTCAAGAAGATCGTCACCATGCATCAGTTGGCCCATCCGTATCCTAGTCAGGCAGGAAAGCCCATCGCATCGGGATCAACTGAGCCCACCTACACCACCACACCTAGGACTCACCAACCACACGAGTCAGTTTCGAGCCTTAAATCAACTACTAAGGTGAGCTACAGTCGATCCATCAGCATCTTACTCGGCAGAAAGACCAATCAGCTCCTGGACCAACAAAGATACCATTCTCTCCTTGGACTTGATTCACCTACCATCATCACTACGACATACACATACCGTCTGGAGGCAGCAGTCAGAGAGTAGAATCCAAGGTATCCAAGGCATTCAATACATCCAAGGCCATCATCCCACATCATTCGTACGCGCACCCAGGCTCACCACACATTTCCTTGTTTTTACAACCATCTTTATTACCCATCGGCAGTAGTAAGACGCAACAAAAAAAAAAGTTCTATTATACTAAATTTTTTCTATCTTTCAAAGGTAATTTTTCTGTATTAATATATATTCTGCATAAAAGTTATTTATATGTGCATAGAGCTGATTACGTTCTGGTAGCAAAACCCGGATGGAACGGTTATTATAAATTTGTTACCACACGAACCTACGTTTAGGTAGTAATACCCGGACGAGGCTCGGATCCTCTTTCCTATAAGATGACTATTTAAAACGTACTGACTGAAATAGATATGAAAAATAGTGATATCCCCGGAATATAGCATAAAAATCGAATTTTTTTTATTCTTTAAATTTGTGTAGCTTTCGATAATATTGACATTGCACGTATTAACAAATCCCTCATAGTAATTATAGACATGGTTAATAGACTATCGCGGTGACTGCATACTTAACCATACTTGTTTTTCCGTAAATCAGCCGTACTGTGCAACATTAAAAGTTAATTAATAATTAAGACTTACTATTTCAATATTACCAATAATACTTTTGATAACAATTTTAAAATCCTCTTTTTTATTTTGCAAAAAAATTTTCCTTCGAAATTATTCAGTTGGTACTTTTTTAGGGCTATTATTTATCATAGTTGAGTATATTTTAAATCAAAATAAACCATCCCCTTGAAAATTTTATCAAGAAAGCAGAAAAGTTATTTATTATTTGTTACGTTTATACATCTGTCTAATCTTGTACGTCAGTTACATACATTCTAATGTTATTGTTAAACTTTGTGTTTACGATGATGATATTTTTTTATTTCTATTTGATCAAAGGTTATTAAAATCTGTTTATTAGCGAAGTTATATTTTCATAG
Organism: Copidosoma aretas; assembly: GCA_030522625.1. Classification (NCBI taxonomy): domain Eukaryota; kingdom Metazoa; phylum Arthropoda; class Insecta; order Hymenoptera; family Encyrtidae; genus Copidosoma; species Copidosoma aretas. Next base: position 31,829 of record JAPYYV010000362.1, read on the forward strand.
TTAGTAAATGTAATAAAACGAAAAGAGTATTAAGTGATATCATTTCAAAGGAAAAAAATGTGCAAAGAACAAGAAAATTTTTTTTAATTTTACTAACAATATCATTTTTATATTTACACTTATTTGTGATAGTTAACTTACTTATAACGTTATATTCTGTTCTTCATTAAAAAACCGAGTCACAATATGCTGCTTCACGAAAAAACACATGAGGTAAGGTATGAAATTATAAACGCAGTCGTAGCCGATTTGGCTCAGGAGCAGGCCTTGGTTAGCTGCGGTACGGCTAATCAAGTTAGGCGCAGGTTCGAATCCCGGTCGGGTCAACTCGAAAATTTATTTAGAGTTATTTCTAGCTGGAATTTATTCCCAAGTCTCGCAGTTGCTTTTGCATGACAAGACGACCTGGAGGTGGACTTCGTGGGTGATCTGGGTAGATGCAGTACTAGTTGGCGTAAGGTGGGAATGCGGGGATAAAAAGAGGTTCTGCTCCACAGGGCCACCCGGGAGTAGGCTTCGTGGGCGCTCTGAGTAGGTGCCGGACTACTTGGGGAAATGTTGTGATCAGGGGGTGGAACGAGGGGGAGGAGAGATAGTACATGGATCATGGGTAACAACGGGGACTAGTGTAAAAAGGTTAGGATCAACACCCTCCATACCAAGATGGTAGAGGGCATTCTTAAAAATCAACTTGTGTTGGTGTACGGGTAAGAACACTGTATATATATATATATATATATATATATATATATATGTATGTATATGTATAAAAAGTATGTCATTCAATTACCACGATAGTTTATTTCCAGTGGCAATAATTATTATTAGAGTTTTGGTAATGAATGAAATGTTCGTAGTATCGAAAGCTGCACCAAATTAATAACAAAATGTCAATATTCGATGCTCCGTTCTGGAGATATCGACATATTTTATGTCCATTATAGTTTAAGCGTATTGAGCGCATTGCAAGGAATTAGGCGTACAGTTCTCTGAATCGGCGGCTCGCAACCCCTCGCGCCGTGGTTGGTGCTTTTCCAATATACGCTATTCATAGATCAATATTGATGGTATTTCAAAGCAAGTTAGAAGTACAAAAGTTTAGCAGGTAATATATTAACTCTTAAAAAATAAAATTGTGTTCTAAAAAGGCCTTAACTGATCAAATAACTTTTTAAGGGCCATTTTTCGAAAAAACATTTTTTGCTTCACTCGCCTGTTTGCAAAACAATTATATTAGATCGTCCTAATAATTTTCTATGCTTATTGTGAAGCACAAGATCCGTATTTTTATAAAATCAAGAGCTTTAATATTGATTAAAACAAAGTTATTGATTTTTGAAGTAATGGCAAAAAAATACGATTTTTTGCGTTTCACGGAAAAACAGCTCTGCGGATTTAATCCTACCACAAATAATTTTTTTTTTTGCATCACGCTTTTTTTTTATCTGAAAAAGTTTTTCAACGAATTTCTATGTGTGGCAATCGCGAAAAATCTGTTCTGTTTATTTTTACCATTTTTTGAGGCCCATACCTAATATTTTTTTGTCCTACTTAAGTTACGTGAATTATTGAGGTCAAGATCTTTACAGATTAATTTATCATGGCGAACATGAAATTTCACGAAAATAGTCGTGAGTTTTAGTTGGTTGGACCAGCCTATAATTTTTGGTTTCCCGACCACAACTATTTTATAAAATGTACTTCATTCAGTCAACACAGTTATATTCGACTCCTTTACTGCATATTCTACTTTGTTACTAGAATAATATTTTTTAGCAACGTTGCAAAATGAAATACTGATTTGACTCAAAGGCCTTTCCCCCCAACAATAAAAGCAATACTTACACAGCAAGGTCCCCTTTTTAAATCTCATTAATAATGTCGTTGGATAGAAAATCGGAACTCTCCATAGGAATGTTTATTATTCGACCTTGAAAACGAGATGCAAAAATAATTGTACTTGGGAGAATAGAAAATTCGATGTAAATGGATTATTACAGTAAGATAGACCATTTTATGCAAATAGTGCAAGAGAGTGTCTTAAGAAGACTTACTATTATTCCTACGTAACTTCTGCAGTCTGACTTTCTATGTCACCTTCAGTAAACACATTTGCGCAAGATTTATTTTTGACGTCCTTCAGATCTCTTAATACTTACAGTAAGAAATATTTTAAAATTAATATTGTTGAAAATATGTACAAGACATTCACAAGAAATCACGTGCAAAAGTATTTGCTGGGATTCGTACCTTACATCAGTTGAGTGTAACCGGCTTTGAGCTCGGCTGATAAATAAATAAAACAAGCTAAAGTTACTACTACTACTACTACAGCAGTTCTTGTCATCTAATGCTAATAGCTACATACTTATGCTTTGTTTTGAAGTTCAATGCCCCGAGCTTTTTACAAGAGATAAAGCGAAAAACGAATGCAAAACAGAAGATGGATTTAAAAGTTTACGCTGCCTAGAGAATGCACTTCAAACAGCCAATCGCAGGCCTTTAGAAGATGCTCTTCGTATGGCAGCGCTCTAGTCAAATATAGCCGCGCTCCAGAACCTTTCTTCCTATTATGATACGAATCAGATGACCTGAATGGGTCGGCAAGCGAGTTATTGATATGTATTATATACGCTGTCTTATCTACGTGGAGGCGTTATAGTCTTCTCACGACACTAAATTCTTTATTATAGCAGACAGTTGTCAAATCAAAAGCCTTTAAATTAAAACTTAGAACTTTTCTTTCATGATGAAGCGCTTGTATTGGAGAGGTGAGAACTATTCACTGTACTTTACATAAAAGTGTTTGGTTAGGGCACCCACTAAGGTAGTGAGCCGAACATAATGAGCTCTCGGTGCAATAGGGACACGGCGCACAGTGGTCCGATATTGAAAAAAATGGAAAAACCCTTATTTACGTAAATTTTTAAGGAACACAAATGTTTTTTTCTGGCTTTATTTGTCTTGAGCTGAAGAATGTGGAACATTCTCCACCGCAATGATCACATGAGACACATAACCTATAAATTCATGAACTATGTTTATAATAATACTTAGTAAACAATTTAATTTTAGGTATTCAATATACTTATATCTATGAAAAATAAGTATGCATGAGTATTTTGGGTCACTGATCACGAACCAGCTATCAGATTTCATGAATTATAAAAAACAGATCCAAAACAACTTACAATTATAAAAAAAAATTTGAGGTGATGATTTAGGAATGGTTGTTTTTGAGGTCATTTATCATAAATTTACTTTTGATATAATAATATAAAATGGTGGATCTAGGCTGGTAGATATATTGTGGAAAAACATAAAATTTCCAAGTCATAATAAGTATTTTTCTAGTTTCCAAGATCGCTGAATGGAATTCTGCTATCTGATTTATACAATAGAAATGTTTGCCTTTTGTATGACTGGCGATGCTGCCAAGTAAATTGTCATAATTATTACTGTATATGTTTCCTAGTATAATGATATCTTTCATTCGTTATTGAAAAATGCGTAACCTTGTACTTTTAAATAATCTTATCAATCACTTATGAAATAAGATTTACAAGTAAGACACACGTATTACCTTAGCACTAAGTTAGTAGCAAGCTTCAAAGCCTTCGAACCCATTAAGTCCAATTTTTCAAATATTTATAACTCGCATACTAGCATTTTTAAGGTATTTTATTGAGTTTCTGACTTCAGACTTTACAAAATTATGATCCTGGATGAAGACTATTCAATATCCATCCTTTTATTGTAAAAAATTATAAACATTAAATTTTGAATCTTGCACCAGCTAAAAACCTGTGCGTTAAAACTAAAAATAACTTACTTCAACCTTCAAGATAGGTTAAATGCCAGTAAATTATAGCTGACCATCATATGTAAACTTCAATATTTAGCTGGGTGACACTTATAGACCTTTTGAAATACATACATTTTTAATATTTCCTACGTGGTCCAAATAAGACAAAAAAAAGTTTTTTATCGGAAAAACTACGATACATCCAATGAATTATATAATAACTTAAGTATTAAAAAGCGAAAAGATGAAGTTGCTTGTTATTGATTAAAATGTTGATTAGGGGTTTTCAAGGATGCTGATTACAAATCTGGCCATAAAAATGTAAACAGATAACGTTATTTGCCATACAGTCCTTCTTAAAACACTTAGAAGGATTTAGAAAAAAAAATCAACGAAGAATAGTTGGATACATAAATCTCCAACTGTTTTAATATAATCCATACCTATAAGTATCCTCAGTGTACTAAACGGTCGCATAAATATACATAACTCATACAGTACCATCATGGCTTTTGCATAAGTTTGACTCACTCTATGACGCTGTTGAAATGATAAAACACTCCCATAAGTACCAAGAGTATACTTACTGATCGCAAAAGTATGTATAACTAATACAGTGCTGTAAGAAATGGCTCCCTAACGGACGTTGCTCGCTCGCTTGCGATGTTTATTAACCTATTTGTATACGTACCCACAGTGCAAATCCTATTTCGTTAATATATCTTAAGTGTTGTGTCAGCGCCACGCTGGCAAGATGGAGTACGACATCGACAACTAGGAGCCGCAACACTCTTATACGTTAATAAGGCGTTATATACGTACGCACAATAAAAATTATCTTTGGTTTTTTCGATGTTGGAAATGTATTGTTTTTTATATTAATAGCCCTGTTGTTTATCTAACTGTTATCTTTTACGACGTGTACTTTCGAATTCTAAATTGTTAAAGTAAAAATTTAAGGGCTGTTGTATGCTACCAATTTTTACATAGGTACTAATAAATAATTAGCATAAAGCTGACTTGAATAAGCAAAAAAGGGTTGCAGGTAATGGACGCAGAAAAAGAGGGTTGATAGTTGCAATAATCACCACACTTCTGTTGTTCGATACTAATAAGCACCATTGGTAGCTCCCACATTTACCAACTATGTACATGTAAAATTATTATTTACTTTTTAAATAGCACAGACTGTATAAAACTTTGATAAAGACATTTCAAAAATGCTTTCACTACTTTTTTACGTTTTTAAAACTTTGTGTACGATTATATTGATAAGTCTAACATCAAATAGCCTCTGTATGACTCATTTCTACTTTTGATTATTTTTAAATTTTTAGCTGTAAAATTAACTTTCAACCCAAGAACTTTTCTTGTGTGTGATGAGGCAGATCCAGACACGCTTATGATAAGCGGAAAAATTGATGCATATAATATATACTCTCTCCATTTATGAACTCTTTATGTATGAGTGTGCTTACAGGAAATTTTTTATTAACAGGTATATGTATTCTCAGTATCACTATATTTTACGGAATCTGAATGTAAGTAAAATCCTATGGAAAAAGACTTTTAAGAAGGTAAAACTTTTGTTAATTTTGCTAACTATGTTTAATTATTTAAAGTGAAAAAGACTTTTCTGCGATTCAGATGAAACACTGTCATACAATAACAAACATTACATCAGCTAAGTCTTCTTGACATATAATAACATGAATACCTACTAAATTTATTGATAGGAATATATTCGTTTTAAAACAAATTCTAACTCACACGTAAAATACGCAGTCGATGTGCAAATGATCTGGATAGCACATTCAAACTATATATTTTTAACAGTCTAGCAATTTACCTTCTATCAAATTCACTAACAATATGAATTCTCTAATAAATGATAGTAAGCAAACTATTTGATTTAAAAATTATATGTCATAGCTTTGTACTTTTCATTATTAATACCAAATTTAACGTTAAAATTTATTTATTTACTTATATTTCGTATACATCAACCCTAGTAACATATTTATTTTATCGCAATGTAGTAGGAAACATTTATAAAAATATTCAAACTAAGTTTGATACTTACTATATCTTATATAAAAAAAACTTTTTAACATTATTTATTTTAATTTCGTACATACACGAAATTCAAGTTGCTAAGAATCATAAATTGTTGAATAGTTCATCGGAATAGTGTGCTTCAATCACCGTGTTACAAATAACAACGGATCCACCAAGTATGTATGCCATCATTTATTAGAAGAAATCAGCCAATGCGACTCTTGTTATGGTATAATCGTGATTTATCTAATGTAATATGAAGCATGTTTTGAAATCAAACCAAACTAGCCAGTTAATTAACAGATGTTCCGACTTTCTTTTCTATGATTCGAGTTAAATATTGTAAAAAATATTAAATGATCTAAGATATATTTACAATCTCGATCATTTTTAAGAAACTGACTATAAAAAGCTCTGTCTTGTCAAACTGTTATATTATCATAAGTCTGTGTGTATAGGTAACTCATATAGTACTGAATGTGATGTCATACAAGTAACTTAAAGATCACCAATAAGTACATAATAAGATCTCTTGACAAAATTATGTTGTATGTATTAAAAAAAATCTGTATTTTAATGTAGTCAGGTTCATCACTCGCACTTTTAGGTATAAATCTACGTGGATGTCCAGTTGGATTTCAATGTGGATCATGAATTCTTGTCTTGATATCCAGATGTTTCCAGGTTGATCTAGGTGGATAACCAGATCTATTTGTACGGATTTTTTGGTCATCAGGTGAATAAACAGACAAATATGAGTGGATCTCCAGGTTTAATCAGGTGGACTAGCATAAATATCTGTACCGTCTAAAGGAAATACCTTTATCGATCGAGATATCTAAAATTCTTACTCCAACAAAACTGAATTTTACTTAAAAATTTACCTAGATTTGCCTGGAAATGACCCTAGGAACAGGTGAATTCTTAGCTGGTGATCCCTATTTTATGTAAAACTGCAGCTGAAAATTCACGTGATGATCCAGCTAGAGATTTTGTAATTCGAATCCACGGGTATTAAATAATAAAATATTTGTCTTTTTTTAAGAGAAAGCCTAATTAAGTAATATTAAACATAATGATATCTTTTGTAAAAAAACTCAAGAAATACTAGAAAATACGCTTATAATTTTAGTTATCTAAGTATGAAAATGGAAGAAAAAAAAATATCAATTTTTAATTTAAAATGTTTTTAGTGTCAAAATAAACACAGATAATTTTCATAGGTCATCAGAACAATCTAATCTTTTTTGGTCGTCGTCTAGAAAATTGCTGGGAAAAAAACGGACAGAAATCAATCATTATTTTTAAAAATGATTAGTGTTTGACAAGTATCTAAGTATCAGTAGTATAGCTAGGGAGGTTCTGGCGAATTTTTCCGGCAGCTCTACTAGTGCTGGATTAGCCATGATCCCTACTCTACGGCTTATACTTCAGCCCTACTCGATCGAAATTATCAATCAAGCAGTAATATCGACCGTTCTCAACCTCATGCTATTAGAAGAGCAAATACTCGATTATTTCCTACTATTGCCTAAGACAGCCGGTCATTCGACTGCTTACTCCGGTAGCCTCACTCCAGATCAGCAAGCAGGACCCATGCCGTCGTATGAGTGATTGAGCAAATTTCCGTGCTATAGCACAAGCTCCCTCCGGATCTTCGATCGCGCGTACTAAAGTTAAGTACCCCAGTTACATTATCGGCCGAGCACTGGTCTCTGCCCGACCCACATGACAATGCATGAAGTCCAAGGTGCAAAAGACTTGGTATTAGCTGGATAAACATTATTAAATACGCTTAAGACGCACTATTTATCTCCAGAAATATGATGAGAATGCTCTCTCCAACGTATAACTTTTAAAGCTAATCTACTCATCTGAGGCAAGCGTGAGCACGTTGTGCAAAGCGCTCGGTGCGAGTAATAATATGCCTGGTCAGCCTCTTTTATCAATACGTGTATTACATGATGCATGTCACTGCCTCTGTCGGCTCAAGTGCGAAGAGTTTGTGGCAAAGGTTTTTGTGGACACGTCATCGCGGAGGCTGTTGTCGGGGCAGAGAAAAAAGTGAATGAGAGGAGGAGCTGGCAAAGGTTTTAATAGACGAGTCAACACGGAGAATGTTGTCAAGGCAGGCTAGGAAAAAAGAAAGAAAGAACGAAAGAGAGAGAGAAAGAGAGTGAATAAATGAATAGGGATATTAGGACATGATCTACGTATGCAGGTGAAGAAAGCGTTGCGCACCATTTCTTACTCGCATTGACTACAATGCCCTGTACTACTCCAGACCCACTCTCCCTGGACGAAATATAATCCATGCAAGCCAGCTATTTTATCGGCTCGAGTATTTCCTTCTTTGTCTACTTACTTGAACATACTTTTTTTATTAATATCGAGAAATAAATATATTCAGCGGAGATAAGCATCAGCGCATTATGTACAACGCTTGGCACGAGTAACACGATTCCTAATATTTGTACCTCCTTCTTACGCATTATAATATGCTAGCGGATGTATTCGCGTATCAAGTTATGCTAGTCGCTGGCTATACGCACGCTCGCTCTCCCTCATCACCAAAATTATAACCTTAAAGCAAAGTGAATAGCAACGATGGCCCACTCCTTGACAGAGCACCGAGCATACTGACAAAGACTGTTGAATTGTATGTGTAGCTGCAAATGCAATATACCATTCGTTGTACCAAGTCTGTCGGCGAGTGTAATCATCCTGTGCATAAACTTGTACCATCGAAGAAACTCTTTTTATCTCTGGAATCCTAGCACAAAGCCAGCACCAAGGATCGTCTCTTAAGAGAATCATAGCAACCAATTATAGAGCTTCTTCACAAGTGCTAGGCAACAATACTTATTGCCAGGGAACAAAGAGAGCTGCATGATAATGAACCATTTAGTGGCTATAAATCAGTCAATAAGTGCACTAATCGGAAGCTCCTGCCAACGATTAAGCTCTTGAGATCTCTAGAAACGTAACACTAAGCAATCAAATCTATTTTAAAAAGGATCTTTAACATAGGAGGGAGCGCTCGACGATATTCGCAGTATCTGTATGATTGACGATCCATACCTCCAAAAAATGTGTGCTCGTGTATGCCTACCCTTTACGCTTTTTTTCTCGGGTATGCATGTCTTCTACATATTTTTGCGCGTATGTGCATGCTTGACGCCTTTTTGTATGCGTGTGCATGTCTTTTACGAATTCCTGCTCGAGTATGCACGTTTTTACGTCTTTTTGCGCTTATATATACGCTTACTACGCATTATTTCTCATGCATTAATGCACTTTGACGTCTCTTTGCGCGTGTTTGCATGTCTTCTTCGCCTTTTTTCGCGTGTATGTACGCTTCTTACATCTTTTTGCACGTGCAAATGCGTGGTGAAACTTGACCAAATAATTGTTTTCAGCTGTCATGGATACGCGCGAAAACTAGCTCAGCGAGTTATATGTCAACACAGCTTATGCTTTGCAGCGAAATGTAGGATATATTCCTACTGCAAGAGATGGTGATATCAAAAAACAGATTGATTTTGCTATAGAAAATATACAGTCACTCAACGTTGTCATTACTACACAGAAATTAAGTTATGTAGAGAAACCAAAGTATCAGAATATATTAAGCCATCTGTAGAGTGCTTGTAAGCAATTAAAGAATTATAAGTGTAGGTGGAATATACAGTAAGCAGTAATTTGGAGCAGCATACCAGTATACAATCAGCGTCCAAGGGTTCGATCAGGACAGGAGCGATCATGAATACTTGTCATCAAGAAATAAATGCATTTCTCTCCGACTCTGGCTCGGTATTTAAAGAGCAAATAAAGTAAGATTTCCTAAATCATGATGTTATAAAAGTTATTTCTATCTTCAAAGCTATTTTTAATAGTTAAAAAAATGATCCATTAGTACAAAAATCTGTATACTTTACCGTTAAAAATCAGCCCAACTATCAGACAACTGATTTGTTGGAATCGTTTCATACTCACATATAGCAAATAATTAAGTGAGACCTTGAAGAATTTCAAAAGATAGTCATTATGGTCTCTTAAATCATTAGTGAAATTGACTGTGAATATAAACAAGTTCAATCCACTACATAAAAGTTCTTATCTAGCTCTATCAAAATATTCATGATGAAAATCGGTTGTGTTATTGTACAAAATGATGACAACATGTATTTTAAGTTGAGTTTGCTGTCAGCAATATACCTAGCCAGTAATGATCCTTAACATGTTCTTGAATCTAGGAAGTTTGCAAATAGATTAAATTTCAAGGGTATTAATTTTTTACTAATGCTAATAGAGATATCTGTTTTGGAAAAACTAAACGAGATTTCAATTTATTTGTACATCTTTAAGAAACTTGGCACAAAATATCTGAGTTCCCTATGCTATGTCATAACGAACAGGAAAGAGAAGCATATTGATATTCTCATAATACAAGTTGAATATTTTGATGAAGATGCAGAAGACGGAGTAAACAATGACTTAGCACTACCTTGATTTCACTACGTCTGGATGAAAGATTTATAACGACTTGTTAGATATCAGCCTACAAAATAAAAAGCTGCTCGATTCTTATGTGTTAGATGCGTACATTATTTCGTAATGCTGAAAAATTAAAAGAACATGACGTTGACTGTAGCTAAATAAACGCATGTAAAGTACTGCTACCTAAGGAAAAGTACAAATATCTTAAGTTCAAGCATTATAAACATCAAGAGATCATACTACTCATCAAGAGATCATACTACTTATTCCTTATGCTGACTTTAAGTGCCTGCTCAAGCCCATCAAAGGTGATGAATCGGGAGCATATTAACAGCCTACAGCCTTTCGTATTGGCTACTACTTCAAATATAGCTTTGATGATGAAAAATCCATGAATGCAACCCATTGTCAAAGACAACCTAATACGAGAACACTAGCTGATAGTTTGTTAGCGAGCCAAAAGAATTGACTTTTAATCTACAAAAATTACACGACAATCTGATACCAATAAAAGAGCTGACCAACAATGAAAAAATTTTTTTTTATAAAGGCCACCTTATGTGATGTATGCAGAAAACTATTTACCAACACTGACAAAAAAATTAGAGATAATTGTCACTTGACAGGACAGTAAGTATCTATTTTTCTATAAAGTGTAATCTTTTCTCGTATGATACTAATAAATCTTATATTTCTGTTATAGTTATCTATAAGCAGCCCATAATAGTTGCAATCTCATATACTAACATACATGGACGATACCTGTAGTTTTCCAGATCTTAAGCGGAAATGAGGCTCATTTATTTATTAAGGAGTTAGACATGTAACCTGATGGGCCACTCACGCTCCTCCTGCAGACCAAGGAGCGCTATGTATCCAAAGATGAAGAATGATAGCAACGTTAGCTTCCGTTTCATAGACTATTTTCGCCTTATGCTATCATCTATGAAGAAACTAGCGTCCTACTCAGAAAAGCATCACAAACGACTTGAGAGACGAGAACTTTCTGCTGAGACAGATTTTCACAGTAGTCTTAGTAAAGACCATTATTCCGAAGAAAATTACGCACATGGGATATCTTTGGAGTCAAGACTCTTGGAGACTACTTCGACTTCTACATGGAACTGATGTACTCCTCTTAGCTAATGTTTCCGAGAACGTCCGAGGCAGTTTCCTTTAGGCTTAAGAACTCAATCCCTCCTACTACTACGCAACCCTAGGCTTTACTTAAGATGCGATGTTAAAGCATACGGCTATCACATTAGAGTTGTTGACTGATACAGATGTGCTCCTATCTATTAAGCGTAGTATTCAAGGTGTTATTAGTCAATGCAGCAATCTATATGCTGAGGATGATAATCCGTATAGGGGTGCCAAGTACGAAAGAAAAGGAGAACCAATATCTTCTTTACTACGACGTTAACAGTTTATATGAATTAGAAATGTGTGAGACATTACCTACAGGAATCTTTTGCTGGGTCAAAAACATTGATTTTAACGTTCCTTACGAATCGTACGATCAACCCGAGGGCTACATTCTTGAGATTGAACTCGAATATCCAGCGGGCATCCACGACTCTAACAAGGATCTACCGCTATGTCCAGAACATGTAGCTCCTCCTGGATCTCGAGTAAAGAAGTTGCTGACAATCTTACATAATAAATAGCGATGAGTCTTTCATCATAGAAGCCTACAGTTGGCCCTTAAGTAGCGCCCAAAAAAAGGTTCGCCCAAAAAATGTGCGTAAAATGCTTGCATTCGATGAAAATAAATAGCTAAAGTTACATATCGACTAAAACAGTGAGAAGAGAAAAAGTGCAAAGAATGAGATTGAAAGACTGCTCTTCGAACTCTTCAATAATGCGGTGTATGGCAAGACTGTGAAAAATAAGATGAAACTTATCGATGGTAGCTTGTAAAAAAGTGGAAAGGCTCGTATGACTGTAAAGCATATATTGCTTAACAAAACTTCCATAGCTGTTCCATCTTTGATAAAAATATAGTGTCTGTACAGCTGTTACTAACGGAGATCACTATATGTAAGCCTATATACATAGGGTTATGCGTTCTAGACCTGTCCAAGTCACTCGTGTATCGTTTTCATTACGAATACATGAGAATAAATTTGTAGAAGACAAGGCTAAGCTTTCATACACAGACACTGATAGCCTTATTTACGAGATCCATGGTGTAGATATGTATAAGATGATGTAGAGGGACAGCCGTTAGTGCGACACGTCAGAGTATCCTGTAGACGATCAGATTGGCATAGAGTTGAAGAATAAGAACGTAGTTGGACTGATGAAAGACAAATGCAACGATCGCACCATGTTAAAGAGTGTAGAACTCGACAGCAAAATCTATTCCGTCAAAATAAAAAAAAAAAGCCTGCAAAGAAGGCGAAAGGTACGAAAACATCTACCGTTAAAGCCACTATTAGATTTTATCACTATAATGTAATAATGAATTTTTTTGCGTAAGGTACATAGTCGTATACACTCACGACTGCAAACACTGTGTACTAAACAAGCGCAAAAGATGACTCTTAGATCTCACGACAATAAACGCTATCAGATGCCTGGTCAAATAGATACTTAACCGGGGTGACACCACTCGTTTAGAAAAAGGCTGTCAAAGAGAGTACGATAAAACGACAATAAGTTGACACCTAAGAGACCACGGCTTAATGGATGGAGTGAGTATGATAATTCTTATACATATACGTATATATATACATATGTAGATATAATTATATATAAAAACCTACATGTATATTTCATATAAGTGTTTGATTATTTTGTTTCAGATGGATCTTAGGATCATTAACATTAAAGGAGACATCTCGTCTCACTAGCTGATACAAGTAAAAAGTAAAGTGGCTGTTACTCATCAATATAAAGAGTTTAAAACACGTATTTCTACTGCAAACAAAAGCATTTGTAAACATTATTTATTTTGACGACTAAGTGCAATGATAAATTATTTTTATTTTGTAAGCTGATATCTAACAAGTCGTAATAAATCTTTCATCCAGACGTGGGGAAATCAAGGTAGTGCTAAGTCATTGTTTACTCCGTTTTCTAAATATTTATCAAAATATTTAACGTGTATTAAAGAGAACAATAATATGTTTCTCTTTGTTGTTTCTTGTCACATAGTATAGAGAACTAAGATGTTTTTGCCACGTTTCTTTAGGATGTAAAAAAAAATCAAAGCCTGATTCTGCTTTTTAAAAGCAGAGATCTCTGTTGGCATTAGTAACAAATTAGTACATTTGAAGTGAAATTGATTTTCAAACTTCCGATATTTAAGAACATGTTGAGGATCTTTACTGGCTGGGTACAGTACCGACAGCACACTTAGCTTAAAACACATACTGTCGTAATTTTTCACAGTAACCCAAGCTTTTTTATGTTAAAAAACTTTTGGTAGTGCTGTGTAAGAACATCCATGCAGTAGATTGAACTTTTTTGTGTTTACAGTCTAGTTCACTATTGATTTAGGAGATCATCCTGACTCTTGTTCTAAAATTTCTTCTAGGTTTCGCTTGTTCATTTTCAGTATATTATTGTTGACCCATTCTAACATATCAGTTGTCTAATAGATGGGTGGTATTTTATCGGTAAAGTTAATAGTTTCTTGTACTTCTACGTAATTTTTTACATTGTTAAAGATAGCCGTAGGAATAAAATGGACCTTTATGGCAATACAATTTAGCAAAGCTTTCTTTATTTGCTTTTACAAGACAGAGCAAGCGTCAGAGAGGAATGCTTTTAGATCTAGATAACCTATGTTTGTAATCACTTTTGTCTTAATCCAACACTTGAACACTGACAGTACACTGCTCTTAATTACTGCTTTCTGTGTATCTTCTGCATATGTATGATTCATAAATTGCTCATAAGCATTCTACAGGTGCTTTAAAAAGTTCTTATATTTTTGTCTCTCCGCATGCCCTAATCTCTGTGTAGTGGTAACAATGTTATGCGACTGCATATTTTCTTCAGCAAACTTATTCCGTTTTTTAATATCATCCCTTCAGTAGGAATATATCCTACATTTTGATGCAATGGATTACCGTATTCACATAATACTTGCAGAGCTGGTTTTTGCACATATCAATGATAGCTAAAAACTAATATTTAACTATGTTTTAACACACATATACACGCGCAAAAAAGCAAAAAAAGCGCACATACACGGGAAAAAAAGGGAATAAGAGATCCATACACGCGCAAAAAGACGTCAATGGCATACATGGACAGCAAAAATCTTTTAAATCGTGTAGAAGCACGCAAAAAGGCATGAAAGGCGTACATGCACGCGCAAAAGTGTTTAAAATGCATTAATAGACGCACTAAAAGAAGTAAAAGATATGCGTGGACGCGCAGAAAGACGTGGAAACCGTAGAAACAGGCGCAAAAAGGCGTAAAAGAAATGAATACACGTGCAGAAGGATTAAAAAAAAACACATACACACGCATAAAAGGCGTGAAAGGCATGCTTATAAGCACACACAGTCTTTAAAGATATTTATTGTCAATCTTACTTAAACTGCATATATCCTTGAGAGATTCCTTCTCTCTTAATGATTCCTTTCTGAAGAATTTTTTTGCTCAGAGTTATGTTTTTAAAGATCTCAAAAGCTTCTTGCTTGTAAGGAGCTTTTGATTACTGCACTCGTCGACTGATTAATAGCAACTAAATAATTTCTTATCATGCAGCTCTCATTGTTCTCCAGCAACCAGTATCGTTTCCTAGCACCCATAATGAAACTACTTGATTAGTTGCTATGATGTTTTTAAGAGACGTGATTTGAGACTGGCTGTGTGCTAGAATTCTAGAGATCATAAGAGTTTTTACGATGGTAAGAGTTTACGCATGAGATGACTACACTCGTCGACTGACTTGTGACAACTAAGGCATTTGTAGCTACACTTACAATTCAACAGACTTTATCGATATGCACGGGGCCATCGTTGCGACTCGCTTCGCTTCAAGTTTATACTTCGGTTCAAGTTTATACATCCGCTAGCATATTATAATGCGTAAGAAAGAAGGTACGAAAATCAGGAATCGTGTTATTCGTGCCAGGCGTTGTACACAATGCACTGATGGTTGCCTGTACTAATAATATCTTTCGCTATGAATAAAAGAAAAATATGTTCAAGTAAGCAGACATAAAAGGACTGCGATAAAGATGAGAGAAATACCTGTGCTCATATAAAAGCGGGCGTGCATATATCATATCTCGTCCAGGGAGAGTGCATCTCGAGCAGTCGGGGCATTAGGGTCAATGCGAGTAAGAGTGAGTTGCTCTACGCTCTTTTCAATCGCTTACGGACATACAGTCCTATTATTCCCTTTTATGTACTCTCTTTCTCTCTCTCTTTCTCTCTCCAACCCACCTAGACAACAGCTTCTGCGATGACATGTCAAAAGAAACCTTTGCCACTGCTCCTCAGCATTTGAGTCGACAAAGCCAGTGACTCGCATTATTCGATGAACGTATTGATAATAGAGGCAGAGAAGGCATAGTATTACTCGCACCAACCGTTTTACACAACGTGCTTACGCTTGCCCCAGATGAGTAGGCTAGCGTTAAAAGTTACAAATGGAAAGAGCATACGCATCATATTTCTGGAGACAAAGAGTATATTAAATCATGATTATACAGCTGTATTAATAATGATTTTCGACCTCGGACTTCACGCCTTTTTATTTAGATAGGGCAGAGACCACTGCTTGGCCGATCATGCAACGGAGCTTCTTACCTTTGGATCGCACGATCGGAGTCCCGGAGGGAGCTGGGGCTATAGCAATGGAATTTGCTCGATCACACATACGATGAGATGAACCCTGCTCGTCAATCCTAAGTCTGGCGACCGGAGTAAGCAGTCGGAAGTGAGGCTGTTGCAAGCTATAGCAGAAAGCAATCAGGGATTTGCTCGTCTAATAGCACGAGATTAAGCACAATCGATAATACTGGTTTATTGATAATGTCGATCAAGTAGGGCTGAAGTATTAGGCGGTAGAGTGGAGATCTTGGCTAATACAGCAGTAATAGAGGAACTTGAATCCGGCACTAGTAGAGCTGCTGAAAAACAACGCTAGAACACCTCCTCGCTGTACTACTTATCAGGGAAGAATTTATCCACGCAGAAAGTGATACAGAATCATAAGACACGGAGAATTATTAATAAATAACATTTAATCAATAAAGATCATTATTTATCAAGGAATGCACTGTAGTTATTTCTATTAATGTGTATATGCACATGTGCTAGTGTCATTAAATTAACAACGGCAGTACGTTTAAAATATAAGATAGGAGTATTTAATAATTTTTACTGGGAACAATTAAAAGCTTTTTAATCAAGGAGAGTTCAAATTTTTCTTTTCTTTCGCGTACATACAAATATAATTATTTTGTACCAGTCAAGTTTGTAAATTGTTATTTCGTGATTTCCCACAACGAATCAATTTTTAAATGGAAATATGGATATAAACATGTATACTGACACAAACATGTATAATAACACTAGAAATTTAATTAATAGATAAAAAAAAATATACAAATTTTCATTTAATATATAAATACATTTATCTTGTTAACACACATCTAACATTGTAATTAAAGAGTTTGAAATGGCTCGTAGACGGCTTTTTGTACCAACCACAATTTTTTTAATAGTGTCATCAGCAATGAAGAGTGCAAAAATTTTACTTTTCTAAATCTAATAGCAGAATTGAACTGAGCAATCTGGAAACCCACAGAATGTTTGTTCTTACATCGAAATTTCATATTTTTCTACATTACGTCCGACATATTCGATCTGTCATTTGAAATTTCTAAAATTTTATCATGGATCCGTAGTCGGCAACTCCAAAAACCCCCGAGTATTTATTAGTACCATCAATTAATTTTTTTTCAATTTTTGTCTACTATATTAGATCCACAATTTTGAATTAAAAAAATTTAATAGTAGATTCGTAATTGATGACGTTGAAAACCCACAATTATTAATCATTACCTAAACATTTTTATTTCATTTTTTCGTTCACCATTTTGGATACAACATCTATAATTTCAAGAATTTCATAACAAATTCGTGATAAGCAACGTTAAAAACCCCCAAGTATTTATTATTATCTCAATATTTAAGTTATTTTGATATTAGTCCGCCATCGTGCAGCCGCCATTCTCAATTTCAAAAATCTAATAGTATATTAGTAATCAGAAACTTCAAAAACTCCTGAATATTATGTATGACCTTTAAATTCATTCATTTATATCTACCTCTGCTATATTCCATCCGCCAATTTAAATGTATAAAAGCTAGTAAGGGAATCGTGCTCAGTGATCCAAAATATTCTTGAATAACTATTTTTATAGGATTAGGTGATTTTAAATACTTAAATAAAATTGTTTACTGAGTATTATTACAGCATTTGTGTTAGTCATGAGTAAATAAATGATGTGGCTTTTTTTATGTTTACGAGGTAAAATGTTCCGTATTCTGCAGCTCAAAACAAATTTAAAAAGAAAATCAAATAGATTCCTTTGAAATTGAGGTTGATAAAAGTTCGGCCTTTTTTCTTTTATTTTGGACATTTTTGCGATAAGACAAGCTTACTAATCACTGTGGGCAGAATCACAAAAAGTTTTCCAAAATTAGAAAAAAAATATTTGGATAGGTTTTTTTTTCTTAAGATTGGCTCGAGAACATCTGTACTCTTAAGGAATCAGTCACAAAAGGCTTAACTTTATTTCAAGGACTCTGAGATCAAAGTTGAAACCCTACTTTTACCTTTTTCTTGTGAAAAACTTGTATTCATTGAAATAGCTTCACATGTCTCTGGCAACATAAAAAACCAGATTGTAAGTAATTGCAGTCGGAAAAAGGGAATCAACTATAGAAGGTATTTAGGGTAAAAACAAGATTCTCAATGTACCAAATAAGCAAGTATATAATATCAACCAAGTAGTACCTCCAGATAATTTTGTGTAAAAAAATTTCCTAAAATGCGATACATTTGAACAAAAAGTAATATTGCCCCACTCTGACCGGCAACAAGATCCGCTATATATTGTGTATAAAGGTATCATATTTTATATAAAAAAAAACTGCTGCCCAAACCTGCTCTCCTATGTTTCAACAAATTTTCAAAGAAAAAAACTATGATCGTCAAAAAACTACTACAATCAGCGAATAATGTCAATCTCATATACTGTTGCATAGTATTAATCCAACCTATATAAACATGATCTTTTCTACAACATATATGGACTGTCAAAATGTATTAATGTATGCTCATGTATATACTGTTCTTCCGGTCCAATTGAACTTTGCTTGAAAACTAAGTCTTAATACAGATCAAGAACATGTATATTTCTATACATATACATCTTACCATATTACATAGTTGTATAGCTTTAGCGCTAAGACTAGCCACCCCCTCCCCTCCCGCTTATCCACAGCTTCTCCCCTAAATAAGTAAAATTTCGTTTCTTTTTGCCGTGTAATTTGACGCAAAAAACTTTGGGTCAAGTCCCCCTGCTCCCCCTGTCCTACTCCCTCTCACTCCAAACCACTCCACCCGCTTTCTCCCAGCTCCCGACCAGACTCCCACCTACCTCTTCCAGCTCCCTCTTACATCTTTTTTTGTTTCGTCGTAATTGTTGACTCCACCATCACTTTTTTAGATATAAACGATTTAGTCAAACTTTCTAAAAATTATAGGTTTTAGAGTCTTTATTAGATAGAAGACTGAAGTTTTATTTAAATAAGTTATTGAAAATATTAATCATAGAATCTCATATATTTAGAATCAATATCTTCCTATATCGTAAAATTAACTGGTTTCAGGGCGAGTAGTAGCTCCCCTCCCCTTCCCCTTTCCTTTCAGCTTCCCCACAGCTCCTCATCAGGCAATTACCTAACCCCCTTAGCTCCTTCTCAGCTATTTTTTGTGTTCCTCAGTAAATTTTCACTAAAATAATAATTTCTTAGGTATACTCCATTCTGCCCCAATTTCCATAAATTTTAAGTATCAGAGTTTTAAATACTGTATGATATTGAAGTCTGATTCAAATAAGTTATTAAAAAAACCAGGTATAGAATCTCATATAATTAATACAAACGACTATGATGTGTAAATTTTAAAAAAAGATTAAATAATCAATTATTGTTTAAGATAAATATCAAATAAACTTCTAAATTTATACTGTATGAACGTGGATACACTTAATATTTCCTTAACATATCATGTATTTCTATAGTTTTCTCAAAAAAAATGTAGGGAGCATAAATGCAATGAATTTCTGATATTTACTTACTAATCTAAGCATCTAGATAATTATATAATAATTCAAGATATTATTTGACACAATATTTTCACCTTCCACGTATTATGTTAATTTAATTGATTTGTCTCGATCGTCTGGAGCAAGTAAAAGTAAATGAACAATAAATATTGTACACTCTTTATTATAACACCAGGCTATAAGTTTGTCTCTTTGAAACATTATGCCTGCGTTTTTTTTTTAAAGCAAATATCAATTAATCAATTTTACATGAATCCTAACGTGAATACAAACATGAATATGATTCGAGGAGGGCTACAAAAAGTTTCAGATAATTTAATCTGGACCTTTGATCAAAGACAGGTCAATTAGATGTAATCTATCTAATACACAAAAATGCAGAATTTATCAGAACTCACAGTGTGACAGCACATGGTCCCGATAACTCAGTTAAAAAAGCATTAGTGCGGTTAACGTAAGATTATGTGTTCAAATTACACTCGGGGATAATTTATTTCATTCTTGGCTTACGCTTGTATTCATGTTAAATTAATTAATTGATATTAGCGTTTTAAAAAAACCGCAGGTATAGTATATTAAAGAGACATACACCATGTCTAGACACTTATTGCCTGGTGTTATGAAGAGTATGTATTGATAATTGTCTATATACGATTTATTTTCACTTGCCCCGAAGTATCTAGAAACATCTAATAAATTAATAAAATGCAATATAGATAGGGTGAAATCTCTTCGCAAGTCCGATTATTTTTAGTTAGTATGTTATGGCTTCTATAGTTGTTCGATGAGTAAAAAAAGTGATACGTCATTGTATTAAAACAAAAGCAAGTGAGTTAACAAAAAAAATGGTACTCTATTCGTTTAATAACAATAAACATAGTAATATATACTAAGTTAAATTTGATTATTTGCTCTCTGGAGTAACGATATAAATCGTCTCTGTATGTGTCGAAAGTCCTAGCCCAAGCCACCTTTTTTTCAATGTTCTATTGATTTTTAAATTAACTGTTTTTTAAAAAAAATTTTTTTTTTTATAAATATTTTAAAACGACACAAAAAATAAAAATATCCATAAATAAAAAAAATTGGAATATCTTTTAATCAATAATTTTGTAATTGAAGAATGAAGCTCTTGTCAGCTTCGTTTATAAATACGTAGAAAATTGCTGATCTTGTAAAAAAAGATATATTTTCATTATAATTATATATGTGATTCATTTTATAAATATTCAAAATTAGGGGTGGACGCGCGAAGCGCACAGGGTGCAAATATATGTACATATATACATATGTACATCTACGAGTAGGGCTCCACTCCCCTGCGCGCTCCTCATATATTTTAATATTCTTATTCTCATGTCTAAATAATACAAGCAAGTATTTATTTTTTTCTACATATATGAGTAATTCAAACGAATTTTTAACATTTCGAAATTGGATAGAAAAAGAAAAAATTCCGATGTTTGCTCATGAAAATTATTCTCCTTATTTCTATGCCCTTCCAATATAGGAAAATCTCCGCTTTACTGATGTTTGAAGATACCTATTTTTTATTAGTAATAATTTAATAACAACAATATAAAAAAATCACATTTTTGTCGTTCATAAACTATTACCGTATTCTTTGGCCAATGTTAAGCACTAAATTTTATCATATACTTTTTCGTAAGATGCTTTATTTTTACGTAAAAAATTAAAGAACTTACCGAAAAACACTATTTAAACTTCACGAAACTCGTAATCGTGTACCTTATCAATCTTTGATGGACTATAACTTTAAAACGACCGCACAAATTGGAAAAAATAAGCTAAATAATAAGGATAGTAGAGGACATAAAAAAATAAAACTCGGTTATAGGAGCATGACTGTTTATTAATGACACAATGTATCAATATTTCGCCGTCATTCTGGCGGCCTCTTTACTAAACAACACCGAATAAACATTAACAAGAAGAGGCGGAGACCGTCTCATTGATTGTAGTTATAGGGTAGATACATTGATATAAAAAATAACCGAGTTTTATTTTTTGATGTCCTCTACTATTCAGTACGACAAAGGAGCAAGTGCTTGGGAGTTTACATCAATTCTAAATAATAAGGATTTTATCATGCTTTAATGAAAGCTTAAAGAAAGCTTTCTATCTTGCTACCCTTCAGAGCTTTGGCCATTTCAATTATTGCTAAAAATGATAAGATCTGTAAATTTTTAAGGATTTTAAATATCACATAATTTTTGTTTAACACAATTTCTATACGACGACTGTTAATTTTATTTCTATAAGAGGGCGAGAAGCTGAAAACGCCAAAAAAAAGTTACTTTGCATATCAATTACGAGTGTGTGTCTCAAAGTAAACGATTTTTGGTAAGAGTTACACGCTATAGAGCGATTTTAAAAGCAATATATACACAAGATGGTGGGTAGTACGCTTACACATGCACAAATATATTATTTTTTAACTCTATAAAACATTAATTGCTTTAGCAAATTAGGAAAGTTTTATACTTTTTTTTTTTACCGAAAATATCGTTAAAAAGTAAAATTATATAAAAATCAGTAATACTCAGAATTACAGTAATGCATTCTTTTGGATAACTGACACGCTTTTACGTGAACAATTTACTAATTTAAATCTCCAAAACAAAAAATCTCTGTGATTTTCATAATTTTCTAGAAAAAGTTTTTTTTTCTTGAAGCAGAAATAAATAATACAACACCTAGTAACACTTAAATAATCACTTATTTCGTACACCTCCAAGCCGAATACTGATAAGCTTTAAATAAATTTTGGTTAATGAGTTGTGTAAAACCGTTGTAACATAATACTTTAAATTCCCATATCCATTAAAGTTCATATTATTCATAATCATTGCATAAAGTGATCAGTAACACATATTTTTAAGGTCCGGTAGCATTACTCATATTTGTGCAAACATAGATAACCAAAGCAATCTCATTCAAATTCACTTGAAATTTGAACAAACGTAGTCAATACATAAAATTAGCTCACTAACTTATTAAATAATTGTTACTAACTTATTACAAATAATGATTTAATTTTGTATTTATGGTTGATATTGATACATATGTATATGTATATAATGTGGGGACAATCATTATTTTTACAGATACACTTGTCAACCTTTTCTTGGATATTTTTGAACATCTTAGAATCGATTATGGATATAAGTTTATCATAAGATGTCATTGTACAATTCTTACTTAATATTTATGATTCTAATTTTTTTATTTCTAATATAGATTTCAACCCACTTCTACATTTTTAATTCTTGGCTCATAACCATTGAAAATACATATCCCCATAAATCAATACTAATTTTATTTTCAATAGAATATAGTACGTAATTGATCAAACATACTTTAGTATGTATCAGTTTCTTTTATTGACATAATTTTATAATTTTCAACCCATAATATATCATTAAATTATTAGTTTCCACTCCGTAGTGCCTTATTTACATACATAAATATCTTATACATTCACATTAATTATCTTCCTCCTGCATATCTCTCCATTATCTTTTGATCCTATACTTCAGACCGATAGTATTAGTATTATTTTTATTTCTTTGCTGTTTATATTTCTCTTTACATAACAATGTAAGCCATATAACTTTTTGAAGTGAAAACTTCTTCAGCGGCGTTGTGCACTTTTTGGGATGTAGAAAAACTTATAAACTCGCGTCAGGTGGGTCAGGTCACGTGATGCTGATCAAAAATTCTTAAGATTGAGGGGAAGAAGAGTAGACTGCGCCGGCACGGGCGGCGCGGCGTAGAAGAGGAAGCCATATCTCCCTCTCTTTCTACAGCGCGGGGGCGGCGAATATGTACCAGGCCTGTGGGCAACTCAACTCGAACCGTACACGTATACCTACGTTCATCATGTACTAAAGCGTATGTATAGGTATTGTTTTCAGTTATTTCGGTTATAAAAAGTCCACTTGCCTTGCCTACTGTAGGCTTCTGCTGTTTCGTTTAAGGAGGTTCGGTCGTTTTTTCCAGGGGAACGAGCGAGTGTGAAATC